>BPTQ01000008.1:63028328-63080828 GCA_019973895.1 Chrysanthemum seticuspe | reverse complement strand
CCGGTACACTGGGTACATCATGGTATATATGTGTCGCCGGTACACCGGATACATCATTGTTAAAGTTTTTTAGATTCCGGGTAAAACACCCGGATTTCGGTGTACCGGAATCTGTTTTGTCTTGAAGATTTTTTGTAATGTAGCAATTTTTTTAGATAGGTTCATGATACCCATATCTGTATATGTATCTCATCTGTTATGTATCAGTTTTTTGGGTAAAAGCACAGATTCCGGTGTACCGGAATCTGCTGCTATTCAGTTTTGGTTTGAAGATTTATTGTAATGGTGTAATAATTTTTTTTGATAGACTCTTGATACACATGTATGTATATGTATTACATATGTATCAAATTTCGGGTGAAAACGCACGGATTCCGGTGTACCGGAATCTGCTGCTGTATAAAAAATTCCAGTGTACCCATATCTGTAAATGTATCTCATATGTTATGTATCAGTTTTCTGGGTAAAGCCACAGATTCCGGTGTACCGGAATCTGCTGCTATTTAGTTTTGGTCTGAAGATTTATTGTAATGGTGTAATAATCTTTTTAGATATACTCTTGATACACATGTATGTATATGTATTACATATGTATCAAATTTCGGGTGAAAACGCATGGATTCCGGTGTACCGGAATCTGCTGCTGTATAAAAAATGTGGACCAAAAAATAGACCAAAAATTGAAAAAAGATGGACCATATTTAGATTTGAATTCTCCGAAATACCCTTGAAACCCTATTCAATTACTTTAATGTCACTCATTTAATGTTAATCTTATCCAACACAAATACAATGATCCAACGATCCAGATTGGGTCTTACTTTTAGAACTTTAAGGCTGATCTTACATTAACCTTCCCCTATATATATATATATATATATATATATATATATATATATAGTGTAGAGTTATTTTCAGAACCAGAAAAAGTCGAGAACTGCGAGAACCGATCTCATCCATTTATTTTTTGATCAATGGCTAAAAACATTAGTGGCATAATAGTAATTAAATTAAATTTCAAGTTATATTCTATAAATGATGGAAGGGCATTTATGTAATTTTATTTCACCCCTAAAAAAACTAACAAAATCATTAATCTACATTTCCCTATCATTTTTTTAACCTAATAACTGCCGCTCCTCTCCCTCTATCTTTTCTCCTTTGCATCTGCAAGTCATCATCTACCTTATCACCACCACTTTTTCACCACAAAAATCGAACCCAACCAACCAACAACACAGTCACGAATCTATTAGATGTGCACAACCTCCCAATCGGAACTGTGTAACCAACACCCAAAACATACGATCTGTGTAAACTAATAAAAAGGTATGCAAATTATAAGTTTACTAATCAAAAAGGTTTGAACTTTAAGTTTTCTGATATGAATCAGTTACTTTTTGGAATAAAAACCCAGGTCTCATCTTATTCTTTATCTATTTTTTAACTAGCCGTCAAAAAATTGTGTACATGGGGTCACGTCCATATACATTTACTTGGGGATTGGATGATTGGAATTGTAAAATTAGAGATCATTCACCAAAGGTACTTTTTTTTTTAAATTATTATGAGTTAATTTTTTTGTATTGTCACATGTTTACGCTTACTTGAGATTGGTAATTTTTTTCTTTTTTTTTTGTATTGGTACATGGGTCACGTACTTACGTTCGTATACATTTACTTAGGATTGGTAATTTTTTTTTAATCATTATGAGTTAATTTTTTTTGTATTGTTGTTTGAAGATGAGACCTTCAGTCAGTTTTTTTTTTTTTTTTTTTTTTTTTTTTTTTTTTTTTTTTTTTTTGTATCGTCACATGTTTACGCTTTACATGTGTATTTATTTGTATGGGTATATGTGTCGTTGCAAATTAAATCTCGATGTCGTTGTTGTGGGTTGTATTTATATGTTTTAAGGTTTATATAAAATGGTGTGCATATGTATTTAGTCAATGAAAATGAAAATGGTGTGCATATGTCTTTTAAGCTTTAGTCAATGAAAATGGTGTGCATATGTATTTTAAGTTTGATATAGAATCAAGAAAAGATATATGCATATATGTTTTAAATTGCGCACACGTATTTGCTAGTTCTTTGTGATAAAAAAAAAATACATGTATATCTTTTATTTGATATAAACAAACATTGTGCATATGTGTTACGCTAATTATTATGAACAAAAAAATGTTTCTTATTTTGTTTGTGTTTTAATTGTATTTGTGTATCCTTATCAGATTGATGAAGATAATGAAAGCATTCATAAACTAGAAGTGGATGCACACATATATACATGGAGATAGTTTGCTGGTTTTGAAGATATACGATTATTCATATGTGTTTTTTGTACTTTGTAATCAATAAAAATGTAACATATACGTATATGAATCTTTTTTTTATAGAGATTTATGTTCTTTGATTCTTGTTTTAAACTTCAAAAAGAATAATGGTTACGTATATGTTTTGAAATGTATACGATACAAGTAAAATATTTTTGTTTGTCATTTTGTGCACTTGTGTATATATTTGTAACCAAAACACATTAAAGGTTTAAGCAATTGAACACCAAAAATATATGTAAAGTTTCATTATATGAAAATTTGAAAAACACATATGCACCTTACATTTGAAATCATGTGGAAAAAGAAATTTAAAAAAAAATAAAAATAAAAAAATAAATAAAAAATAAAAAAATCCTAAAAGTTATGAATTAAAAAAACGTTTTTTATTAAAAAAATAAAAAATGTAATTTTACTATTATACCCTTTTTAATTAAATAATAAAAATAAGTATCCAAAAAAATCTGATTGGTTGATGCCAGTTCTCGCAGTTTTCGACCTTTTTTAGGTTCTGAAAAGAACCCTTCCATATATATATATATATATATATATATATATATATATATATATATATATATATATATATATATATATATATAGTGTAACTTTATTTTCAGAACCCTGTTAAGTGCGAGAACTGCGAGAACCCGATATAAACCGTTAGATCATTTCATCAATGGATGAGATGACTTGTTCCATTAATGTAATTAGTTCAAAGATTAAGTCATTGTATGTAAAACACAAAGGGTATTATAGTAATCTTATTCCTATTTAATGCTTCCACTAATTAAGGAATTAATAATTATAAGCAGGTAAAAAAGAAGAACCGATCTATTCTCTTCTCCCTCACCAAAACCTAACACTGCCGCCTCCTTTATTGTTATTATTAGGTAAGTTTTTATTTTTACAATAATTGTTTTCAATATTAGTTTGGTGGTATAAAAAGAGACAAGTGTGTTTGAGCATATCTAGGTTTGGTGGTTAAAATTATTGGACGTAAGAAAATTGGAATTCGAAAGATTGTTGGTGTGAGAATGGAAGAAAATAGTAGTACTTAAGAGGGGGAATTCGAAAGATCACGAGGTGACATACTTAAGAGGGGGGATACCATTGTTATCTTTGGTGTTTTGCATAAGATCGCACATCCCTGTTAGTGTTTCTACTTTTATATAATGTATTTTATGTTTCTTATTATTGAATGCATTGAATGTTATAGAATCTTGAAGTTCACTAGTTAAACGTACCTGGTGGTTGGTTTGGGGGGTATGGGTCTGTTTTTTTTTTTTTTTTTTTTTTTTTTTTTTGATACTGATAAAATTAGGAACTATCCATTAAAGAGGCTTGAAGTTGGATTCCGTGAGAGTTGTATATTTTGAAATGTTCAACGAATTCACACACCCTTTCATTTATTAAAGAGGCTTGAAGTTTGAATCCAGTGGTTGTAGGAACTCAATTGTTACCATGATAGTCTTAAAATACATAGTGGGACTGGGAACAATGTTTTTGTTTGGGCAAAATAGTAGGAACATTTTTGCTTAATCTTTAGTAGCATGTATTGTTGACCACGATGATCATTAAGATTATTTATTGTTCTATTTCACAGGAGAACCACTAATTGATGCAAAGTGAGCGTTGTATATATATAGAATCCGGATCGATTGAGAAGGTTTTTATATTGAGAAGATTGAGAAGGTTTTCAAAAACGATAGATTTTTAACTTTGATTCATGTTTTTCAAGTGTAAAACTCATTTTAATGTGATTAAAATTCAAAATATGTAAAAAAAATTTGAATCAATGTTAAAAATCTCTCGATTTTGTGATATATGTAGAATACTGAATCATCTGTACAAATTTAATGAATCATCATCATAACTAGATTTTAACAATAATTTGTGAATCAAATTTGTGATTTATAGATTCGATTCACCATAAAATGATGTTTGCTTGTGAATCAAATAAAAAACATGAATCAGTTTGCTCAAACGAAGATTTCTCAATCTTCTCAAAAAAAAAACCTTCTCAATAGAACCGGAGCCTATATAGATATATATGTATATATAGGTTTGGGTTATTATGAAAAGTTTCTTAGAATGAAAAGAATGAGAAGGCATGTGGGGGTGACATGTGTCACCTTTGCCACATCATCATGCCACATCACCATACCCCCCACCCCCCGCCGAAAAAAAAATTTCCCGCCAAAAAAAATATTTTTTGGGCAAATTTTTTTTCCGCCAAACTTTTTTACTGCATCACAGTTATAAAGTTACTGCATCACAAATTCACAATCATAATTTTAGTGCATTAAGATTATAAATTACTGCATCACAGTTATAAAGTTACTGCATCACAATCATGATTTTAGTGCATTAAGGTTATAACCTTGATTTTAGTGCATCATAGTTGATGCACTTAACTATTAACTATGATGCAGTAACTTATAATAAAGATGCACCAAAACTTATTAGTGCATTAAGGTTATAAGTTACTGCGTTCCAATTATGATTTTAGTGCATTAAGGTTATAAATTACTGCATCACAGTTATAAAGTTACTGCATCACAATCATGATTTTAGTGCATTAAGGTTATAACATTGATTTTAGTGCATCATAGTTGATTCACTTAACTATTAACTATGATGCAGTAACATATAATAAAGATGCACCAAAATTTATTAGTGCATTAAGGTTATAAGTTACTGCATTACGGTTATAAAATTACTGCATCATAATCATGATTTTAGTGCATTAGATTATAAGTTACTGCATCACAATTATGATTGTGATGCAGTATTTTTATAACTGTGATGCAGTAATAAATTTTGGCGGGATTTTTTTTTTTTTTTTTTTTTTTTTTTTTTGCGGGGGTGGGGGTGACACATGTCACATGACATGGCATGGTGATGTGGCAAAGGTGACACATATCACCTCCACATGGCTTCTCATTCTTTTCATTATAAGAAACTTTTCATAATAACCCAAACCTATGTATATATATGTGTATATATATATATAGAGAGTTAGGATCAAGTAAGAAGATTACTTAAAATAAGAAGGAATAAGAAGAACTATAACCGCAAATCCGAGATGCACCGACTTAAATTAAATGCATCCATATAATCTTAGATGCATTATAACGCACCATAGAGTGTTTTATAGCTTTTAATCAGATGCATATACGTATATTAGATGCATTTCATGATTTCTCTCGTTTTTTGTTCCTCTGCACGTGTCGAAATCATGAAAATCAATTTGCACCATCTATACATCAAATTAACTTTCGAAACTCAAGATGTTGCATCTATATGAATAGAAATGCATCTAATGCAAGTCGTTGCATCTCAAATGCGTGATTTTGGTCACTTCTCACCACTTCTTATTTTAATTTACTTCTCACTGGATCCCTACTCTATATATATATGTGTATATATATATATATATATATATATATATATATATATATATATATATATATATATATATATATATATATAGGGGGCCTTTATTTTGAGAACCCTGTTAAGTGCGAGAACTGCGAGAACCCCTTATGTACTCCTAATCATGCATATTGTGCAACATATCAATGCAAGATGACATTTTTGAATTATTAATCTTTTTTATTTAATCCAAAAGGGTATAATAGTAAAAGTAAATTTTATATTATTTTTGATTTTTTAAAATAAATCAAGTTTTTTAAAAACATTCAATTTTCGGTTTTTTTTTTTTTTTTTTTTTTTTTTTTTTTTTTTGCGTTTTTTTTTCTTAACATGCATGTTTTAAAACTCATATGTGTTTTCATGAATTAATTTTATTATTTTGGTTTTTGGAATAATTTTTTCGACATACATGTTTTTCAAATGAAAAGGCGCATATGTGTTTTTAGATCATGTAAATTTATTACAACCAAAAACATAATGTTAAACACAAAATTTAATATAGATTGACATACAATTAAAATGCTAATTTATAATAAGAAGAAATACATGAATATAATCTATCTTTACACTTGTTCACTAACAATAATTAACATAAACGGACATATGTGCACAAAACATATGTGTTTGAAGTTTCTCATCAGATTATTTTTGAACATGTGTGCATGTCTTCCAAAAACATACATGCACGGCTCCCAAGAACATATATGTATTTCCAGTATGTGTGCATGGCTTCAAAGAACGTCACGCCTAGAAAAAATAATAGTCAAGATTAAATACTTTTAAAATAAAACTCAAGATAACAAGAGGTGCAAAAACAAGACCCCTAGCCTTGTTTATATACCCAAGCAAACTTGGTGAACAAGTTTTGGCTTGTTTCCTTTTACCCCTAGCCGATCGGTTCTAAGCCTCCACAAGGGGTTCCGGAATCTTCCAAACTTTGCAATTAAGTCCTTTTCCAAATACCTTTAACGCCCGTTAGTCCATTACATTAATTACGTAACGTCCGTTAGTTATTTCGTTTAATAAATAAATAAATACAACATTTATATTTAATTATTAACTTTAAATTCTCATACGTAAAGTGTGCAATCCCATAGTCTCGAGTTCGATCCTAACTCACGTCTACTAATTTATATCCATAAAACCAACAGCTCTCACTTGGATATATCTTAATAGAGTGATCACATTCGGTTAGCGTCTAGCAACACTTCGATGCCTCTAGTACAACTCGAGCAAGGCTCCTGGAAAACCTTTTAATGATTTCTCATTATTATTATCCTTTTGTTTCTAATACCACGTTAAATAAAGATATGGAATTAAGTAATTCTTTATATAACTATTCTGTTTCTCGTTTGTAAGTGATTGACCAAGATTACCGAATCATCTAAACATATTTAGGGGAGATTTGGGTGCGGCCGCACAAACATCTTGTCAACCCTACGAGGGGCCCAGCAGTATTAAACTCCAAATAAATTTGAAGGAACAAATTCTATTTTGACTACAAGAATAACCCACAAACTTTGTAACATTTCTGAAAACAACCCTTATGACTACCAGTTACGTATAGCGTTAAGTTGCTCCACAGAAATGCACTACATTCATGACACTTATCTGGTATCTCAAGTCTGAGGATAACTATTCATAATTTACTTATAACAATATCCACAAATTAAATTATGTAGTTGGGATAAGTCCTATATTCAATTCATTGAATATCATCTGAAATTGGTATGCATTCTCATCAATATACTTTCAAGTATATTCTACCACATCTCTCAGATTTGTCTTAATTTAATGATACTCCCATATCATTAATCGACAACGGACATTTAGAATAACTTAGTTATTCACGGATTAAACATGCAAATATAGGACAACAATATTATAAATGAAAATAAACATAATCCAAACTTTATTTCATTAAAATAATAAATGTTTTACAATATCCTTTATCCAAATACTAATCACAGTTATGCATGAAACTTTTAGCTAAACGAAGTCCAATTCCATTGGCAAGTCCTACAAGCTTGTCTTTAGCTAAAGCCTTAGTGAACGGATCAGCTAAGTTATCATATGTGTGAACTTTCAGTAGATTTATTTCACCTTCCTGGACTTGTTCCCGAACATAGTGATATTTCCGTAGAAAATGTCTGGTGCCTTTCATGACTCCAGGTTCATTGTCAAATATGATTGCAGCAGAATTGTCACAATACATATCAATAGGCGATTCAATTGAAGGCATAACACCAAGCCCTGAAATGAATTTCCTAATCCAAACAGCCTCCATCGCAGCTTCCGAAGCAGCTATGTATTCGGCTTCTGTCGCAGACATCGCAATCGTACTCTGCTTCTTGCTCTTCCAGTCAACTGCTCCTCCATTGATGACAAAGACATAACCCGTCTGAGACTTCGTATCATCTTTATCACACTGCCAGGACGCATCACAGTAACCTGTAACACCAAGCTCTGTGTCTGGATTTCCACCATACACCAAAAACATATCTTTAGTATTTCTGAGATACTTCAGAATATGCTTAACAGCAATCCAGTGAAGATCACCCGAATTCTGTTGATATCGACTGGTCATGTTTTGAGCGAACGCCACATCCGGCCTTGTGCATCTCACAGCATACATAATAGATCCTACAGCCGAAGCATAAGGAACTTTCTGCATGCGTGCCACCTCAGCAGGTGTTGAAGCACACATATCGCTACATAAGCCATGCTTTACTTCCATCGGCAAATATCCTTTCTTGGAATTTTGCATATTGAATCTCTTCAATATTTTATCAATGTAAGCGCTTTGACTTAAACCAATTAACCGCTTTGACCTATCTCGGTAGATCTTTATTCCCAGAATGTATGTAGCTTCTCCTAAATCCTTCATGGAAAAACACTTCCCAAGATATGCCTTAACATTTTGCATGCTTGGAATGTCTTTTCCCATAATTAATATGTCATCGACATAAAGAATTAGGAAAATTACATCACTCCCACTAACTTTGTGATATACACATGGCTCATCAAGATTTTGAACAAATCCATACCTTTTGATTTCTTCATCAAATCTTTTATTCCATTTCCTTGATGCTTGCTTCAATCCATAAATGGACCTTTGAAGTTTGCATACACGGTTTGGAAATTGTGGATTCACGAACCCCTCAGGTTGCTTCATATAGATGTCTTCATCTAAGCGACCATTTAAGAAGGCGGTTTTGACATCCATTTGCCATATCTCATAGTCATAGTATGCTGCTATAGCTATGAGAATTCTAATAGCTCTAATGTCCGCTACAGGAGAAAAGGTCTCCTCATAATCAATGCCATAAGTTTGAGTAAAACCTTGCGCAACTAGACGAGCTTTATAGACGTGTACATTGCCATCCATGTCAGTCTTAATCTTATAGAGCCACTTACTCCCAACCACCGAGGCGTTTAGAGGTAAGTCAACCTCTACCCAGACTTCATTTTCTCTCATGGATTGCATTTCCCCATTCATTGCAACCTGCCATTTAGCCTTGTCAGGACTTGCCATAGCAGCTTTATAACTAGTAGGCTCTCCAAGATCTCCTAACATAGTTTCCTCAACCTCTACGTTAAGACATAGACGTTCAGGTGCACGTATATTCCTTACGGATCTACGAACGGGAATCACTTCAACTTCTGGTGGAGGACCCAGACTATCAGGTTCTACTGGAAGTACGTTAGTGTTTTCAGAAGGTAATGTATCTTCATGATCATCTTCCAGATCATAAACTCTCCCACTGAATTCTTGAGATACGAGATCTTTTTCAAGAAAATCTCCATACCTAGCAACAATTACTTTATTATCAGTTGGATAGTAAAAGTAGTAACCCATAGTTTCCTTAGGGTATCCTACGAAGATACACTTTACAGATCTTTGTTGGAGTTTATCTGCTGAGTCACGTCTAACATACGCCTCGCAACCCCAGACCTTTAAATAAGACAGGTTAGGAGCTTTACCATGCCATATTTCATATGGTGTCTTATCAACCTTCTTTGTGGGAACCATATTTAGAATACGAACAGCAGATTCTAAAGCATAATCCCAAAAGGATAAAGGTAGAGTGGTAAGATTAAACATAGATCGTATCATGTCCAACAATGTACGATTTCTTCTCTCAGATACACCATTTTGTTGTGGAGTATATGGAGAAGTGAGATTCTGGACAATTCCATTCTCAGCTAAGTAATCTTTAAACTCTTGGCTTAGATACTCGCCTCCTCTATCGGATCGAAGAGCTTTAATCTTCTTTCCCAATTGCAGTTCTACTTCAGCTTTGAAAACCTTAAATGTTTCAAACACCTCATGTTTATGCTTAAGTAAATAAACATAACCATAACGGCTGAAATCATCAGTAAAGGTTAAGAAGTAGCTAGCACCTCTCTTTGACACATGTCTAAGTGGTCCACACACATCAGTATGAATAAGACCAAGTAGATCAGAAGCCCTCTCCATATTGCTATGAAAAGGTTTCTTAGTCATCTTCCCAGATATGCATGACTCACATTTATCAAATGATTCATCGTTGATATTTTGCAAAAGCCCTTCTAGTTGCAGCTTATGCATGCGAGCCTTGCCTATATGAGCAAGTCTACAATGCCAAAGATAAGAAGAATTCAAGTATAACTTTATCTTCTTGTTAATGCTAAACATTGAATTATTATTATTGTTAGATACATTTCCAATCATATCAATTTCACACACACCATTCACAGTAATTGCTTTAAAATAAAATACACCATTTAAAGAAACATCAATTCCATTATGTGAAATAGTATGAGTAAAACCATCATCCAACAAAACTGAAAAGGAAACAACACCTCTAATTATAGAAGGTGCGTAATGACAATTGTTCAATAACAGTACTAAGCCCGAAGGCAATACTAAACTAAACGTTCCTATGGCTTCAACAGCTGCATGTGCGCCATTTCCCACGTGCAGATATTGCTCCCCATAGGCAAGCTTCCTTTCCACTCTAAACCCCTGCAGTGTATTACAAATGTGAATACCACCGCCCGTATCATATACCCAGGAATTATTATGATTTAGAGTAAATAATTCAATGACAAATAAATTACCTGAAGTACCGGTGCCCGAGGACCCGACGTTCATCTTATTTGTCCGCAATTCATCAAGATAGAGAGCACAGTTTCTCTTCCAATGCCCAACTGTCTTGCAATGGTGGCATGCTTGATCCTTTTTAGGATTATCCTTCCTAGGAGTAGGGTTCTTCTTGGGTTGAGGTTGATAGGCCATCACCTGTTTGCCTTTGTCAACCTTTCCCTTACCCTTCCCCTTCTTGTTGTTCGCACGCTGCGGTTTTGGCTTATTAATTCTTCCACCCTGAATAGCAAGTACCTGGGCGGTAGGAACCTTTTGAGGCAACCCTTTCTCATAATCAATGAGCAATGCGTGTAGGTCAGTAACTGTCTTCCCCACGCAATGCATATTGAAATTTCTGACAAAACCATTAAAATCCTTGTTAAGGGATCGATTAATCAGATTCACAGCCATGTCATCCTCATAAGTTTTGCCAAGTGCTTTTAGCTGGTCCATGTAACCTTTCATTTCCAGCACATGAGCACTTACGGGTTTACCCTCTCCCTGCCTACAGCTGTGTAACGCGTCGGTCAAGTCATAAATCTCGACGGCAGCTGGTTTCTCAAACATAGTTCGAAGTTCATTGAGCATATTATATGGGAAATAATGTTCGAACTGCTTTTGAAGAGCAGATTCCATTGTTCCCAACATAAGACAAGCCACATCATTATGACGCTTATACTCCAGTTTCCACTCGTCCTTTTGAGCTTGAGTAGCTTCAGGACCAGTTGGTTCAGCAGGGCAAGGTTCATAAAGATATTTCATACGGTCAGCAACTCTACAGACAATTCTCAAAGAGCGGTGCCAATCATTGAAATTCTTAGAGCCAGTCAACTTTTCTCGATCAAAAAAGCTTTTGAACGCAGAATTTAGAGCAGTGTTAGTGTTATCGGTGTTTTGAGCCATTTCTACAGAAAAAAGTTCAAGTATTAGTATTTTCGATAATACACTTTTCAAGAAAATAAATATACCCAACGGTAATATAAACATATAACCATATAATTTTCTCGAAAACTAGGATCCAAATTATCATAGGTTCATTACATCAGTTGATCTGCTAGCAACAAACGCATATAATAAGGTAATCTGTCGAACATTAATTGGCAAAAAATTTCCAACTCCTAGATCATTATGGGATTTATATTTTCCAACGCTATTGCAAATATAAACATGTTTCATCCCATCTTATGCCATTGAGTCCAGGTCTCACTTCATACTCAACTTAAGTGTCTAACTTAAAGAACTGCAAATATGTCCATGTAAGGTCTGACTTTACATAGAGATTTACCTCTCCATTACAATCTCGCCAAGTACTGTCATGACGTAAATTTCAACTTCAAGTGTTCCTTTTAATTAGATGGCATATTCTTAATTTTAAAAGGGTACTAGTTTTGATTTTATGTGGTCAAATCAAATATGTACAAAGATGTCATGCATTCATCTTGTAGCATAAATTTAATAAAAAAACTTTTTATTACCAATTCATAAAGATCAAATTATCAAAGTTTTGATTGAGGTATTGGGTTCACCAATCAAGGAATTTAGTATTAATTATCATCCATTATACCGTACTTTTGCATAAGTGTAAACACTTAGTGTTTCGGATAATTACCACCGAAGTAGCGCATGGAATTAAAACTAATTCGCCCTTAAGATGAGCTTGCACATTTATATGGCTTACTAAGTAGCTCCACTCGAACTTACAGGGGGCAGAGGACCAGGTACGCGCTAAAGCACAACCTAAGACATCCATTCAGTGTGACTATGCGCACTTCTTTAAACCCCTTTTATTAGTTCATTCGAATGGGTGAGCCGTTCAGTCATTGTACCAAAGTCACCAATCAATTAAACTATTTTGACAACTTAACTCTTCCAAAACAATTAAATTTCGCCATTGTTTAGTCCGTATTATTTTTCTATTCAAAATTACCCTTTGCTTAAAATTGTCTAACATAATAAACAAACAAGTAAAAAAAAAAAAAAAAAAAAAAAAAAAAAAAAAAAAAAAAAAAACAATGCGCACATAATAAACAATTTATACGTGTAAACAAGTAGCCACATGCAACTTATTCGATAAAATCCTATTAATAATCAATATCTAGGTTAAATTAATGTATATATTAATTTAGGGTTTTCACTCCAGCAATAGAAAGTGAGCCACATACATCGATGAATCGATTGCGTAAACCCTTAATTAATTTATACCAAATTGCACATAATTGATTCATTAATATATATTAATTGGAGTCCTCCCCAATTCAAGATTTATCATAAATAAATATGTCTCAACAATTAAACAATATATCAAAGCAACTTATCCATGACTAACATGCATGTATAATCATGGATATCATAACAATTATACAAGTAAGTCACAAGATCGCATATAAAAATTCCATGACACATAACAAATTATTCATGAATTAATCACGTAATCAATATTAATTCTAGGTTTTAATAAGGTTAGCACACAATTTTCAAAACCCTAAAAAATATGTATATGTCGACTTTTAAAAAAAATGGTACGCCCCAATTTTAAAAAAAAATCGACCAAAACATAAATTAAGCATAAACCCTAGAAAACATAGCAAACAACATACAAGTATTTGTTTTATTACGCGTTTATGTAATTAATTACTCATTAAAACCAATGGCTCGTGATGCCACTGTTGGAATTATATATCAAGACATTCAAATAAATAATCACAAAAACATCAAAGTAATATTGCGGAAGCGTATATGATGTATTAACGAATAATTAATTAACATAAAGAATATGCGTACCTTTGTTGATTCTAGCCGAACAAGAATCAAATCCACAAACTAGCAACGGATGAACCCTAATTTGATTTAGTTAGGATTATATGAATTACCCCTTACCGTTTTGTAATTCAATCCAAGATAATAACAATAGTGTGTTATTACTATGTTCTTGTACACACGTACTAAACCGAATTAAAGTAATGCTAGTTTTTATAAAACGAATAACTTGGTTTTGTGGAAAAGACTTGGATCGACCCTATAGGGGTGTCGACCGGTTTTGGAGAGCAAAAACACACACAAACAATTTAGGGTTTAGCTTGTGAATACAAGAGGTGCAAAAACAAGACCCCTAGCCTTGTTTATATACCCAAGCAAACTTGGTGAACAAGTTTTGGCTTGTTTCCTTTTACCCCTAGCCGATCGGTTCTAAGCCTCCACAAGGGGTTCCGGAATCTTCCAAACTTTGCAATTAAGTCCTTTTCCAAATACCTTTAACGCCCGTTAGTCCATTACATTAATTACTTAACGTCCGTTAGTTATTTCGTTTAATAAATAAATAAATACAACATTTATATTTAATTATTAACTTTAAATTCTCATACGTAAAGTGTGCAATCCCATAGTCTCGAGTTCGATCCTAACTCACGTCTACTAATTTATATCCATAAAACCAACAAGGATGCTCGCACAGGACTGTGAACACATGAAAAAAAAATCCAAATAAATGTTAAAACTAAACATGTCCAACCTACACATATAGCATCTTCAAAAGAACTTATGCTGCATACGAGAAAGTAACTGCACATACCTTTATTCATGAAAATGGCCGCTTCATGGTGAAACAGCTTAGTTCCCCGCTTAGCAATAGACAATGGTGGTTCAGGAAATACAACGCTCACTTTGCATCAATTAGTGGTTCTCCTGTGAAACAGAACAGTAAATAATCTTAATGATCATCGTGGTCAACAATACATGCTACTAAAGATTAAGCAAAAATGTTCCTACTATTTTGCCCAAACAAAAACATTGTTCCCAGTCCCACTATGTATGTTAAGACTATCATGGTAACAATTGAGTTCCTACAACCACTGGATTCAAACTTCAAGCCTCTTTAATAAATGAAAGGGTGTGTGAATTCGTTGAACATTTCAAAATATACAACTCTCACGGAATCCAACTTCAAGCCTCTTTAATGGATAGTTCCTAATTTTATCAGTATCAAAAAAAAAAAAAAAAAAAAAAAAAAAAAAAACTAACAGACCCATACCCCCCAAACCAACCACCAGGTACGTTTAACTAGTGAACTTCATGATTCTATAACATTCAATGCATTCAATAATAAGAAACATAAAATACATTATATAAAAGTAGAAACACTAACAGGGATGTGCGATCTTATGCAAAACACCAAAGATAACAATGGTATCCCCCCTCTTAAGTATGTCACCTCGTGATCTTTCGAATTCCCCCTCTTAAGTACTACTATTTTCTTCCATTCTCACACCAACAATCTTTCGAATTCCAATTTTCTTACGTCCAATAATTTTAACCACCAAACCTAGATATGCTCAAACACACTTGTCTCTTTTTATACCACCAAACTAATATTGAAAAAAATTATTGTAAAAATAAAAACTTACCTAATAATAACAATAAAGGAGGCGGCAGTGTTAGGTTTTGGTGAGGGAGAAGAGAATAGACTGGTTCTTCTTTTTTACCTGCTTATAATTATTAATTCCTTAATTAGTGGAAGCATTAAATAGGAATAAGATTACTATAATACCCTTTGTGTTTTACATACAATGACTTAATCTTTGAACTAATTACATTAATGGAACAAGTCATCTCATCCATTGATGAAATGATCTAACGGTTTATATCGGGTTCTCGCAGTTCTCGCACTTAACAGGGTTCTGAAAATAAAGTTACACTATATATATATACATATTATATATATATATATATACATATACACACACACACACACACACACACACACACACACACACACATATATATATATATATATATATATATATATATATATATATATATATATATATATATATATATATATATATATATATATATATATGTATATATATATATATATATATATGTATATATATATATATATATATATATATATATATATATATATATATATATATATATATATATATATATATATATATATATATATATATATATGAGGTGGATGGCTTCTGGTTGCTAGATCCAGGTGGTGCATATCTATTGAGAGTGATACCGTGTTGCCTTGCCAATCTATCAAATAGAGGGGCATACCTATCCCAGTGGTATGCATTCCTCTTCACTACTTGCTCCATAACAGCTTGGCGACTCTCAAACAATCCCAATCTCTGATAGATCTCCTGCAATTTGGGACGAGGGGGCCTAGGCTGCACTATCCTGAGCACTCCAGGGGTTGGATCCTCTCTCAACAACTTCCCATCTTCACCTAAGCTCTCTAAGGGTGGTCTCATTCAATGTCCTACAAGGTGTGGGTGTGGAGTATGTGGAGAAAACATCATCAGTCAAAAGGCGCATTCTTCTAGCAATCTTTGTCACAAACTGCCCAAAAAGGACCTTACTTCCATCTTGAGTCCCATTGCCCTTTCTCTTCATCCATCTTGCAATTACCCATGCCACATTAGCATAATTCTCCATGTTCTTATCTTCAAACATGCTCAATAACCATAACTCATGCTTCTGAATCTTGTCATACCCTGTTGTTCTTTGGCATACCCCATAAGAAATCATCTTATGTAACAACTTTAAAACTGAGCTTCTGATGGTATTGGTGGCATAGTACTCGGGGACAAAGTAACTTCAAAGTCCAACATCATCTTACTTGTACATGACATAATACTAGACTAGGGGGATTTGATGGCGTATCATTATTAGTGGTCCAAGACAACTAATCACACGCTTGAATCAAGCCCAAACAACAATAGTTTGCAAGTCAATATTGACAAGAACTACGTAAACCCAGGCCTGGTAGCGATTCTCATGTTGCATACTACAAGCACAAAGAGACAACTATTCCAATTATCGCTAACGGTTAAGACGTATGAGTCTGACATAGCACAGTGGGGAACACACGAGCTACAAAATAGGAGAGCAGAGCACTCTTCTGTACGAGCTAAAGGATACATGAAACCTTCCTCCTTATCTACTCATGGATGATCAACACCTGGCTCTCTGGCAGCCGTTAATCATTAAAGAGTTTATTTCTAAACCCTACAAGTCTCTCTATAAAAGGAGAGCAACACACATAAATTTATAAGTTTCACACACTTGAGCAAATACTATCTCACAGCAGTAAAGTATGGTCTTTGTTTAAGTGTTAACCGAGCTTCTTGATCCTTATCAATCTCATCGGGTCTGTAGGACCTTACTTTTATCAACCTTATCACAAACCCAACACGTTATAACCTTTAACGCGTAGAACACGTTAGCACAAACACAAACGTAGCTTAGAAATAAGGAAGAGAAATATGGTGACTTGATGTTATATAAAACCGTGTATGAGAAAGATGAAAACAATAAGTTGTATATTCTAAAGAAAGAACACACACACACACACTTTTAAGCACACCCCTCAAATGACCATTTGAGGGGTATTTATACTCTAAATATAAGATGCCCTAAAGGGCTTTCCATGGGCTTTCGTGGGCTTGGACATGGGTTGGATTGGATAAAAGGCAAGCTTTACATAACTAGTACTCATTTAGCTTAGTCCAATCCACGAGCCCGTTGACTATTCTATCACGATATCTAACACACGATATAAAGTTCCTAAATGTGAATGACCATCACTTCTAATAAAAACTATTAAGGCTAACAATCTCCCCCTAAGGGGTGGTCATTCAAAAGATGCTCCACTTGATTAGGTCTTTACTTTTCTCGAGCTTGAACTTTGTGCGTAGATATAGAATAGTCTTGATTCTTTGTTCCTTCATGCTTTGTGATCTATTAAAGTGGTTGTCTGCCGTTGTCAACTTCGTTGGTTTGGTGTCTCCACGTCTTTCTCCTCCATGCTCACACTTCTATTTGTCTTTGAGTTTCCAATGATGAAGTTCTCGAGTCTTTAAACTTTGTAGATTCTTTGACATTGACGAAGAATCATCTTTAACTTTGTGTAGCCTTTGATTATGATGAGAACTTTCATGTGTTTTTGGTATGAGCATGTGGCGAGTCTGCACGATCAATCCGCTCCGGAGCTTCCATAAGAAGAAAACATAAAAACAGGTTAGTAATAAGCGGATTCCGGCACTTACAAGTTTGAATTTCGAGGGTGTTAACAGCATAGTGTGAAAACACATCTCTAATTCTCACAGAGGCCGTTCCTGAACTGGAGTCCCACAAGTGAGATAACGCGATGTACCGAAATACACCTACAGTTCAGATGAGTCGCTGAGGTACACCGAAGCATCACCCCACGATTGTAGACCGTTTGAGACACACTAAGCGTAATCCACGGGGAGTTACCGAAGTGACCTGCTGTCAGGGCTGCTTGATGTTGACCCTGGCAGGAGTTTCCATTCAATCACTGAAGATCACAGATGTGAAACTTCTCATAAATGTTCTGGCAGATTGCTAAGATCTGCGTAGGACTCTATAATATATCACTTGTGCCCTTATTGATGAACAGCAAGCGATGTCATGTCAAGTGTTCCTATGAGATCTTTTGATGAATCTCGTGGCTCTAGACTCAATAGTGCATTTTGGTTTTCCTGAGCGGAGACTAGGGAGAGGGTCTCCTTCTTCAATACCAACGATCTCTAAGAGAAAGTCGATAGATTACGTAGGGTTCCCAGTGAGAATGAAAAAAATCCCTTTTGAGAGGAATTGAGTGGCTAGAAGATTTAGTGCAGTGCTTCACTGGGTCCATGACGTCTTTGTCTTCAATACCAGTGTCAACTAGTGACAATCAGTAGCAGATGAATTGAACCCGGTTTCTGCCCTAAGTTTGATTATGGAGGGCTATTTCTTTTCACCCTTTCTTTTACTTTTTCTTTTTAATTCGTCAACCCCTTCTTTCTCCTTTCTCACATTACTCCTTTTTTCAATCATTCCTAAGGACTTCTAATACTAACTATTTGTGATGTCCTTGGGTAGATCCCTCCGGCTCTGGCGGATCATAGGACGGATTTCCTATCCTTAGTCACCTTATAACTCCATGACTGTCCTATTGTTGCCATAAAACCATTTTTCTTGAAAATCTCTCAGAGTGTTTATGATAGAAAACAAGTTTGAAACACTCCTTGAGTTTTATATTTTCATAAACACTCCCCCTTCACATGTGCTTATATGTTTTGACAGAAATCTGCACATAGATGGTAGAGTTCGCACTTTTTGAATTGATCGACTTTAAACGAACTAGACCGATTCGAGACACGTTTACATCACTAGAGAACTAGCTTGAAATTATTACCCGTCCTGGTCAAGTCCATAGAAAGTTTCTCGAGATGGTACATGATTCCTCGTCAATTCATTGGTTTCATCTGAGTCGAGCTCATTTTGAGATTCAAACAACGATCATTAAATTTTTTGATCACATTTTAATCACGTCTCCTCCCCCTCAAAAATTGCATATTCGTGATATTTTTGATATCAGCGGATTAAACAACATTTTAGAATCTTTTGGGGAGACAAACGGATTTGATTTAAGCATGAATTTGGAACATTTAGTTTTATACTCCCCCTTTAATAAAGCATAATCAATTAAAGGGTTTTAGAGGGAGTTATATTGAGCACAAAATATTTTGAAAATCTTTTTGAACAATCTTGAAAAGGTGCTCAAGATGATGATGATTTCTCAGCATTTTTAAATGTAGTGCACTGAAGCGTACACTAGTGATTTTCAATAAAAAGCACGAGTTTTGATTTGAAAATTAATCAAAATTCATCATTTTAGTCCGGGTTTTGTACTGAAGTATACGAAAGCCATCTTTATGAAGAAATTTTGAGAAACGACATGTTTTAGAAAACAATTAAAGAACTCCCGCTCAAGCATCTGTACATGCCCGTATCATTGTTGAATGACATTTCTAGAAACGTACAGAATATCGATTATACAAGAGACATGTCGTAGAAGAATATTTTTGGATTTTTGATTTTATATTGTTTTTGTATTTTTGAAAAATTTTATATTTTTATATTTTGCTTTTGTTGGTTTTTCAAATTTTGTATTTTGTTTTTCAAAAATATTTACAGCGAAGCTTTTTTGGAAAATCATTTTCAAGAAGATTCGAGAAGACGTTCTAACTCCTCAGGGGTTAGGCTTCGCATTCCAATTCGTCGAACTAAATAGTCAAACATTTCTTTTGGAAGAGCTTTAGTTAATAGATCGGCGAGTTGGTAATCAGTCTTCACGAAGAATAATTCAACAGTACCATTTTCGACGTACTCTTTGATGAAGTGGTAGCGGACACGGATATGCTTAGTCTTTGAGTGATGAACAGGATTGCATGATATGGCTATGGCACTTTTCGAGTCACAATACATAGATATTTTATCGAAAGTAAAGCCATAATCTGTGAGTTGTGTTCTCATCCATAGAACTTGAGCACAACACGCAGATAGAGACACATACTCAGCTTCAGCGGTTGAAAGTGCAGTGCAATCTTGTTTCTTTGAAGACCAGCTTACTAACTTTTCACCCAAAAATTGTGCTCCTCCTGATGTACTTTTTGCTGTAACTTGGTCACCTGCGTGGTCCGCATCTGAAAAGGCAATTAGATCAAATCCGGATTCCTTCGGATACCAAAGTCCCATGTGAATGGATGTCTTCAGGTACCGAAAGATCCGTTTAACCTCTTTGAGGTGCAGTTCGGTAGGCTTTGCCTGAAACCGTGCTAATAAGCAAACAGCAAAATGAATATCTGGTCGACTAGCAGTGAGGTACATGAGAGAACCAATCATGCTCCGATATTTCTTCGGATCAATAGGTTTCCCAAACAAATCGGCTCCAATTTTTGGTGAAGTTACCATTGGTGTTCCGACCGAGTCACAATTATCCATACCATGATTTTTCAAAATCTCAGTTGTGTATTTAGCTTGATTAATAAAAATTCCACGAGGGGACTGATGTATTTGTAAACCAAGAAAGAATTTTAGTTCCCCCATCATGGACATTTCAAATTTGCTTTTCATGAGATTTTTAAAATGTTTTGAAAGATTCGGATTAGTGGACCCAAAGATGATGTCGTCCACATAAATCTGAACAATCAAAATGTCGTTTTTGCATTTTTGTGTAAACAAGGTAGGATCAACTGTTCCTTTGGTGAAATTGTTTTGGATAAGGAAAGAGGACAGTTCGTCATACCACGCTCTCGGAGCTTGTTTCAATCCATAGATTGCTTTTTTGAGTTTGTAGACGTAGTCTGGATGATCCAAGTCGATGAAGCCTTCTGGCTGACTCACGTACACTTCTTCTTTCAGAGTTCCATTCAAGAACGCGGTCTTAATGTCCATCTGATAAACCGTGATATTTTTGTGAGCTGCATAGGCTAAGAATATCCTGACTGTTTCTAGTCTAGCTACCGGCGCGAATGACTCTTCAAAGTCTATCCCTTCCTCTTGTGTGTATCCTTTGGCCACAAGACGAGCTTTGTTGCGAATTACAGTCATCTCTTCATCCCTTTTGTTTTTCCATAACCATTTAAGATCAATGACGCGAACGTCAATGGGTCTTGGAACCATATCCCAAGAGTCATGTAGACGGTATTGGAGAAGTTCCTCCTGCATCGCTTCTATCCATGCGGGTTCTGCCATTGCCTCACGAATGTTCTTTGGCTCTATATTGCTAATTGAGCAAAGGTAAATGCACAAGTCGCAATCGGTGGCAAGTTGGCGTCTCGTCTGAATTGGCCTTGAAGGTTCACCAATAACTTGTTCAATTGGGTGGTCTTTTGTCCACTTCAGAGTAGAAGGATACCGTTGGTTAAACGTATGCGATTTAGATGGTTCTCGTAAGCTTGAGGAAGATTCAGCTGATTCCGTAGCAAACGGGTTTTCAAATAAGTCTTCATCTAACGTTGCATCGTTATGGTTTTGGTTTTGCTCATCCACTGCTGGTAGAACGAGTGCAATAACTGTAGTAGATGTAGATGATGTAGATGGAGTTGGTGCATTGGTTTCGACCGTTGTATATGCATCTTCTTTTGGTGGTGGAGGATGATTTTGAGCGGGTGCAGCGGAATGATGGTTTGATGCATTTGTCGAAGTTCCACCATAGTATTCATCGAACATTAACTCGAAGAAATTCTCCCATTCTTGTTCTTTAGGATTGTCAAACGAAGTTGATTGAGCTCTTTGAGGTACGAGTCCTGAACTGATGTGTCCAGAAGTCTGCGGGTTTAGTGCGGGTTCTAGAGTGAGTCTCTCAGAAGCCATATGTGAAAGTTCATCAAATTTCACATTCATCGTCTCCATGATCCTCCTAGTTCTTCTGTTATACACCCTGAATGCCCTCGAGTTATCTGAATATCCAATGAAGATTCCAATATCACCTTTAGCTTTCAATTTACCTAGATCTTCTCTGTCGTTCGTCGGATAGCACAGAGCACCAAACACGTGAAAGTAAGAGATATCAGGTTTTCTGTTGTTCACAAGCTCATACGGGGTTTTATTGAATCTAGGATGGATTAGGGATCGGTTCTGAGTGAAACAAGCAGTGGCAACAGCATCAGCCCATAGAAATAACGGTGCACAAGAATAAATTAGCATTGTGCGAGCAGCTTCCACAAGAGTTCTATTTCTTCTTTCAACTACCCCATTCTGCTGTGGAGTTCTAACAACTGATGTCTGATGAGTAATTCCAACATCTTCAAAATAAGCTCTTAACTCCTGATTTGTGAATTCTGTGCCGTTGTCTGTTCTTACAACCCTGACTGGAGTTTGAAGAAGTACTTGAATACGTTTCAGAAAGGTGATGATGATGCCTGGTGCTTCGTCTTTTGATCTCAGAAACTTAACCCATGTATATCTTGAATAATCATCGACGATAACAAGAATATACTTTTTCCCATTAATGCTTTCAACTCTCATGGGGCCACATAAGTCCATGTGCAACATATGCAACTTTGCCTCCGAACTAGGTACGGATTTGGGTTTATATGATGCTCTTTTGCTTTTTCCTTGTTCGCATGATGGACATAGGTGATCCTTGGTGTATTTGAACTTTGGAAGTTCGTTGACGATGTTGTCTTTGGCAAGATTGTTGATGGTGTCAAAATTGAGATGGGATAACCTTCTATGCCACAACCAGGACTGTGTTCCAGATGCTCGTGTCATAAGACATATTGGTGATGAAGAGGCCATTTGATTGATGTCGATAGCATACAAGTTTGTATCACGATTCCCAGTTAAGAGATCAGTGCCATCCAAGTTTCTAACGAAGCAAGCATTTTTCCTAAAAGCAACCTCTAAATCTGCATCACAGAATTGCCCGACTGAAAACAAATTGTGTCCCAACCCTTGGACATTGTAAACCCGAGTGATCAAATAAATTCCGAAAGGTAGATCTCCATAACCCATGATAGCTGCTACATGATCATTTCCGAAACGTACGGTTCCCATGAATTTCCAGACGAAATTGATCAGCAGCTTCAGATTCCCGGTCATGTGTTTGGAGCAACCCGAGTCGACGATCCAAAGACATATTTCGATAACCTGCCAATAACAGAAGAAGAAGATTTTGGAAACTGTTTTGATTTTGGTTCCTTTGGGTTAGAGGTAGAATCCTGATCACACTCATAGAAGTCATCTATTGGTAAGACATGTGCATCACTCATTCTACCATTCTCGAGTGTGAAAGTTCTACCCGTGGGTTTCCAAATGTCATCCCTAAAGTAAACATTATGCTCCCTATCAGTAGTGTAAAGCCTAAGTCTCGCAACTAGTCTTCCTATTCGTTTAGCATAAGTTCTTTTGGGAACATTCTTCTTAACAGGCTTAACAATCTCATTCTTAGAAACACAATCATCATGAACATTAGTTAAAGATTTCTTGCAAGTCAAACAAACAGATTCAACAGATTCATTAAACTTAGCAAATTTCATAGGTTCATTACATTCAGATGAAATGTCTTTCTTATTACAAAGCGGTAAATTCCTAGGGTGTTCTTCTGCTTTCTTCTCTTTATTCAAGCTTCTACTCTTAGAGGCAAGCGAGACTCTATTGTTCCTTGTATTGCTCTTAGGCTTTAGTCTGCTGCTCCTAGAGGTGCTTCCTAGTCCTGTAGAAGGTAAGGCACACTCATTAGGATTCACAATCTTATCTAGAGAAGTGGTTTCAGCTTTCCTAGTCTCTTTAGAGTGCTTTTCTAAACTTATGTCGTTTGTTCCATATGTTTTAGATGTGGAGGCAGACGCATTAGTGGTACTCATCTTAAAAAGGCCAGGAGCTAAAACTTTTGGTTTCTCGATATCCGCTTTTCCTTTATCAACATGTTGTTTAGGTAAGGCAGGTGGAGTGACTGGTTTTGATGAAACATTATTCTCATTGACTTTTGGAGGAGGCATAGAAACAGACATTTTTGGTTTGGAAACCGGTTTGGGAACATTTGCTTTCTCCGTAGTCAATGGTTTTGAAATCTTAGTATCCACTGCCTTTCCTTTTTGACATTCCAGCTGAGCCCTCAAAAGATCATTTTTCGCTTTTATGTCATTGTAGGCACGCTCATACGACAATTTGTCATACTTGCATTCCTCAGTTTTTCGATCAAGTTGTTTAAAATATGAGACATTCTCTTTTTCAAGTTTCTCAAGTGCTTTTTCATATTTTGAAACAATTTTGGAGGTCTCAGACTGGAGTCTTTCATGATCTTCAACAGAATATGTTTGTAAAATAATGGACATAATATCAGTAGTCAGAACATCTTCGAAGAGAGAGTCATTTAAATTTTCCAAAACTTTGATTTGTTCAACACAGTCATTAGCTTGTTTTACCAGGGATTTATGGTCCTTGACAAAGTCAGCTGTTTCTTTAAAAAATGCTTGTTCAAAATGAATTACCCTTGCACTGATGGCATTCAGCTGAGGGGCAATTTGAGTTTCAAAAAACTTTCTTTGTTCGATGTCAAAACTAGAGAACCAGTTGTTAGGTGTAATAGTGGTTTTAGTTTTAACCGTCTCTTGAAGATCCACAATTCTAGTTTTCACATTTTCTAAAATACTTCTCGCATCACTTGTGTTAAAAGGATTGTTTGAAGACATTTGTTCAATGTTCGAAAGAGAATTTGAGACAACTGGTTTTGAAACAGATTTTGAAACAGGTGTTGACTCTTTGTGTGAAACACTTGGTGTGATGGAGAACTTTGACTTTTCTTTTTGATTAACAAAAGTAATTCCGTTAATTTTGTTCCATTTGTTATAATCAATAGGTTTGATTTCCGGATGTTTTTGTTTCATTTTTGATCTACTCTCCTCAGATAGTTCTAACGTTTCAAGAGAATCACGAACAATAATGGGTTCATGTAAAACATTTCCATTGTTTAACAAATTCTGAGATTTCTGAGCTATCTTGAGAAGCAAAGAAGGGTCGTTACCAAGTGTCATTCTATTATTAGTATGAAAACGCGGATTTACTTGATTAGAAAGCATCTTGATTGTTTGAGCAGAATGACCCGTTTTAAGAAGCAAATTTTCCAAAGTTTGGATTTTTTCATTTTTATCAAGAATTTCATCAAGAAGAGAATCTTCTCGTTTTGAAAAATCAGTAATCAACTGCTTCTTCTCTTTTTCAAGATTAGAAAACATTTCTTTTTGTTTAGAAAGTTGGTTATTTAAATCAGAAATTTCCTTGTTTAAAGATTTAATTTTTAAGTTCAAATTCACATCAAGTGTGTTATACTTGATTTGCAAAAGTTGTTCTTTAGAAACCAAATTTCGATAACCAATTTCTAGTTCTGATTCTTTGTTTTTCTGAAATTCAAAGGCTTTTGTGTTCTCCTTGTAACTCTCAAGCTCAGCGTTCAATTTAGCATTCGCGGCCTTAACTTCGCGATTGACCGTTTTAACTTTCTCAATTTCAATGCAACAGTTATTGATTAAGGATTCAAAATAAGCACGTGTTTCCTCATCAGTCTCAGTATTTTGTGCCACACAGTCTCCACTAGGATCCACATCTGGAGTCTCAGAGTTAATATTGCTACAACTCGGATTGTCCAGGTATGTATCATAAGTAGGTGCTGATGTCACAGAATGCTTTTCGTCATGAGTAAACACATCAAATATGACATTGTTATAGCATGGATAAATGATTGGTACCTCAGATACTGCGTTGGCGTCATAGACAGGAGGTGCGTCAGAATCAGTGTCGTACTTAGTCTCCTGAAGATTTGCCATGAAGATGCAGTTTGCATTGAGTTCCTCGAGGTCTTCCAAATCATCCATAATAGCCATGAAGTCATGTTCCCCAGCACTCAATTGAAGTCCAGATTGTTCCTTTTGTACCAACATGATAGCTTTCTGAAGATACGCAAGATCTTTCTTTTTCGGCTTAGTTGGACAATTCCTTGCCATGTGACCCAATCCTTGACAGTTATAACACGTAACCTGATTACCCTGATTCACATTTCCATAATTCCCAACGACTGGAGCTGCAACATTCCCATTCTGATTACCCACTGCTCTATTCCCAACATTCTGACCCATCTGATTACCCTGATTCGGAACCGCCTGATTACCCATGCGAAATCCAGTAGCATATCCCTGCTGATTCCCAATAACTCCAACCATTTGTCCTTGACGACCCATGTTCACACCCGGCTGTGCAATTTGCCTGTTGCGAGTGTTTGATGAAATCCGTTGGTTGTTGTTAGTTGGTGTGGAATAGCGACCTCTGAATGCTTTACCCAATAAAGAGAATACTTGAGACAAAGCTTCTTCTGGTTCCATTTCAAGATCAGTGATTCCTTGTTCCTGGTAATGTTGTTGTTCAGGTGGATAGTTTTGTTGTTGAGGGATGTATTGCTGCAAGTTGTTGTTAGTGGAAGATGATGAAGGTTGTTGTTGTGTATTCACTGGAGTTTGAGTCTTTGCAATGAGTGCCAATGGATCATGATTCTTTCCTAATCTTTCTTGCCTGACTTCATTCACTTCATTTTGGTTTTGTTTCAGAAAATCGTTGAGTTGATCAAAGTTCACTTGATGTAAGTCTTTTGTTTGGTTGACAATAGTGACATATCGTCCCCATTCTTCTGGTAGATTGTTCAAGAACTTGATGTTGTTCACGATAGTTCTGGGTGTCAACTTGTTTCTGATCAGCTCATTCATTAGAGTGCAGAACCTTCCATAGTAGGATTCAATGGATTCTCCTGGAGTGGATGTAAACTTCTCCCAAGCAGTTAGCAGCTTGTTCTCCGTGTCTTGTTGACCAATTTCAGTTCCATGACAAAGCCGTCTAACACGTTCCCACATATCAGAAGCAGTTTCACAACTGTCTACAGCAGCAAAGATGTCTCTTGGTAAACCCAGTTGGACAATATGAATTGCCATGTCATCTGCTTCGACTTGTTTCTGATCCTCTTCAGAGTATTCCGATTCTTTTTTAAGATGAAAAAATGGTGGGACGGGAGGTGTTGCATCAGCATTTCCAGGGTCTTGGACTTGTCGAGGTATGAAGGGTCCGTCCTGAATGGATTTGATCATCAATTTTCCATTAGGTTTTGTCTTGATGTAACGAAGCATTCGACTTGTCCATTGAAGATAACCACCTTTTTCCAACATAGGAGGACGGTTTTCGGCACCGGCTGCATGAATGTCTTGTTGAGTTTCCATTGATGAAGTTATGATCTGATAAAGTTGATGTAGGATCGATTCAACGATAAAGGAGTTGTGGTTGATGAAGATTAAGCTCGGTTGTTGTAGTGAAAATTTGCTCTAAAAACTTAAAAACCTCAATAACTTCTGTTCGGAGCGTTTTTAGGACTTGAAGGTTGACCCATTAGTTCATTCAGCGGTCTATTCTCCTCGTTCTCACGGTCGTTTTGATGGGTAGATCGCTGAAAACGGAGTTATGGTTCAAAAGTTATAGCCGTTTGAAGTTTTGCTCAAAATCTTACTCGTAAAACTGTTCTTATGCGTAGAGGCGAGTGCTTATGCGTAGGATGCTTATGCGTAGGAGTCCTTATGCGTAAAAAGCTTAGGCGTAGAAATCCTTATGCGTAGAAATCCAAGTTACGCGTAAACTTAAGGTTAAACGTAAGTCTCATGCGTAAACGTTAAGCGTAGAAGTAGAGTACCTTACGCGTAAGAGTTAACTTATGCGTAGAGTGCTTACTCGTAAGCTTTCTGCTTATGCGTAAGAGTTGGTTTAAAACCAAAAATCCTTTACACTGTCACAGCGTAAAAGATATCCGAAAGTCGAAGTGTTCCACACACTTATCCAAGTGAGGGAAGCACTGAGTCACCTTTGTTGCACGAAGATTCGTTACCAAAAAGTTATGCGTAGAAAACTAGGGTTTTGACTTTCTTACGCGTAAGATTATGGTTTTGACTTACGCGTAAAAAATTTCCAACGATTCAAACAATTTCGCTTGCACAAACAGGCTTAAAAACACTCCAATAACACAAATCTTTTGACCTTTTTCACCCAACGTGCTTTTTGTGCTTACGCGTAGAAATGAACAACGAAATCAAAACGAGTTTAAAAACGATTTAAAACACGTAAAGCTTCGAACTTTTTGCCAAAACTAGAATCTTTAACACTATATAGACCTTAGACCATAAGAATCTTGAAGATTAAAGTGCAAAAAGTAAAGTTTTAAGCGTGAAAACCTTTCGTTACCGAGAGCTTTACGCGTAACAACACAAACCACAAAAAACTTCAACCAAAACACTCCTAAAACATTGTTAGGCGATTGATACCAATTGTAGGACCTTACTTTTATCAACCTTATCACAAACCCAACACGTTATAACCTTTAACGCGTAGAACACGTTAGCACAAACACAAACGTAGCTTAGAAATAAGGAAGAGAAAGATGGTGACTTGATGTTATATAAAACCGTGTATGAGAAAGATGAAAACAATAAGTTGTATATTCTAAAGAAAGAACACACACACACACACTTTCAAGCACACCCCTCAAATGACCATTTGAGGGGTATTTATACTCTAAATACAAGATGCCCTAAAGGGCTTTCCATGGGCTTTCGTGGGCTTGGACATGGGTTGGATTGGATAAAAGGCAAGCTTTACATAACTAGTACTCATTTAGCTTAGTCCAATCCACGAGCCCGTTGACTATTCTATCACAATATCTAACACACGATATAAAGTTCCTAAATGTGAATGACCATCACTTCTAATAAAAACTATTAAGGCTAACAGGGTCCTTACCGTTCAATCACAGGAAATCAAACAATAAAACCATTCTCATCCCATCTTTAAACCGATTTACATACCATATGTAAACAACGTTCTAGGTCACGTTATTGTTCATACGGTTAAACTCAATTAAATGTCTAAAATTGTTAACCTTGACGTGAATTGCGGGTAACCACTCATTTCGGTTACCCGTATGTCCGGTTACCCGCCTAGTATGATTCGCTTTCAAATAGTAAAAGTATCACTCGCCCCGCGATTAATAATTTACATCTTTCACATAACCAAACCGAACCGCCAGGTACACACCTTTGTTAGCAACATTTATTGATTTTATGATAAGGTTTTAAAAGGTACCATTTTGAGGGGTCGTTTTAGCCCTTATTTGATCACTTTTGTATCCGTTATTGCTTAATATCGTTCCTTTTCAATTTTTAGGTCTCTTGAAGGCAAAATGCTGGAATGGCACTTATTTGGACGAAAAGGCGCGAATATACGAAGAAAATGGCCAAAGTCAGAATCGAGACACTCAAGGCTGCTGAAAATAGAAGGCGACGGCGTCACTGCTTAACTGCGACGCCGTCGTAGGATTTTTGTGACGGGTCAGAAGACAAAACTCGTATTTTCAAGAGACGGCGTCGGGCTTTAAAGGAGTAGACCGTCGCAACTCAGACGGCCTAGATGTGACCCAGACGGCGTCAGAAGTTGAAGAGGACGGCGTCACAGGCATAAGGTGAGGCCGTCGCAAGGTTAACGTGGCCAAGACGAAACCCTAATGACGGCGACACGACGGCGTCACGAAACATAAGGTGACGCCGTCGCATATGTAATCTTATATATAGAATCCGAATTTTTCAGTTTTAGAGAGAGTCTTTTTTGGAGTAAAAACCTAAAACCGAACCAAGGGTATCTTGTACAGTATTTTAGGGTTCTAAACCCTATTTTACATCAAGATAAGTATTTACTTCATCATTTCAATTATGTCTTTGATTATTTGTGTGTATGCTTGCATGTTCTCCATGTCCGGCTAATTTACTTGTGTGTTTGCTTAGGAATATGAAACTTAATTATTGAATATTGATTGGTTGTTTCTTATCTTAGTTGACTAATGATCTAGTAATGCGATAGGTCATTCGTTGTGTCTTAATGCTTGATTCATCTTTGTGAACCTTAGAATATGATTACCTGAGTAGTTGTAGGCTAAACCATCCAAAGAGTGCCTTAGAGTAAGAGTTTATCATCCCTAGTGGGTTTTGTAGACGAGACCCTTTGGTAAGTTCGAAGAGTTAGGGAGAAACGTATACCCTACAACTTTAGACACACAACGCAACTAAGAATAAGGACGTGACAACTCAACCATCAATAGGAGATAATTAAGGAGTAGTAAAACCTAAGTAAACACATCTTTAAACTATCATACGAGCACACATTAATTAGACATAGACTCCCACAACCTTAGTTTAGATAATTAGATAATAGTAGAGTAATCGGTAGAAATACCAACCCCCCAAATCCAATACCCGAGATTCGTACCTTTCAATTTCATAAAATATAAAAATACAAAAAATAATCTTCTTCAACCTCAACCTTAGCGTAGTAACTCCTTACTAGCATTCCTATTCCCCTAGAGAACGATATCAATACCCGTGGCTTACCCTAATTACTACACTACAACGATTAGGTTCACTGCCTAGGGTGTTATAAAACTTGCTCGAAGAAAAGGAAGTTTCCTTGACCCCGAACGACGCGTGTAGCGTTATCAAGTTTTTGGCGCCGCTGCCGGGGAATAGAATAGCTAGTTTGTAGTCCACCTCGTTTAGGTTCTTTGCTTGATTCCTATCAAGTAAATTTTTCTCATTTTTAGCTTTCTCTTAGTCTATCCCCCTTCTTTGTGACCTTTGTTCGTAATACCCATCACTTTTCATCATGGAGGATAATAACCAACCACCACTCATCAACCCACCACCAAATGACCCGCCAAGAGCCCGTACTCTTGGTGAATACTCAAGACCAAGCCACCTAGGCTATAGGAACACCATTGAGCTTCCCGACCAAGCCCAAACTACGGCCCTGCGATCCGACACCATCCGGTTGGTGCAAAACGGATGTGCATTCCATGGACTTCGTTCCGAAGATCCAAATCAGCATCTGAGGAATTTCCTCAAAATTGTCGATTCCATCGACCTTGATGATACTACTCGGGAGACCACGCGCCTGCATCTTTTCCAATTCTCTTTACGGGACCAAGCTAGTAATTGGCTTGAGCGACTTCCCGCCGGCTCCATCTCAAGTTGGGATGATCTTACCTCTCGCTTCCTTGCTCAATTTTTCCCACCGGGGAGAACCACTAAGCTTAGGAATGACATCTTGATGTTCCAACAACGTCAAGGTGAATCTCTCTACGAAGCATGGACCCGATTCAAGGACTTACTTCATAAAGTCCCTCATCACGGCATTGATCTTTGGCTCCAAGTCCAAATTTTCTATGATCATGTCAGTCTCTCCCTCCAACAAACCATTGATTACGCCTCCGGTGGAAGACTAAGTAACCTCGATGCTGAGGCATGCTGGGAGGTTATTGAGGACCTAGCTCAATATGAAGAGGAAGGTTGGGAAACTCCAGTTGTTCAAGAGAACGGGTCAACCTCCCGAGCACAAGCAATTACGAGTATGGAGGCCCAAGTGAAGGCGTTAATGGGAGTAACCACGCGTGCTGATGAACATGTGAATGCAGTCAAGGAATTTTTGATCCCAAGAAAATCCCGGCAGGATGAATTCGAGGACATTATGTTGACATTTGTCTACAAGCAAGAAGAGGAAATAAAACACCTCGAAGCTCAAATGCGAACAACTCATGACACTTTCTTGAGACTAGCTAACGACTTCATGTTGAGCATCCGTGGTGAAATCGAAAAAAACAATATACCTAAAAAGCTAGAAAAGGTGTATGCGATACCAGGACACACCGGGGTGACTCCCGAACCTTCTCCTTTAGTAAACCTCGTTAAGGAAGCATATTCTTGCTTGAACTCCGGTCTCGACGTTTCCCACTTAATCCCTAGAAACACATTCATTGGAATGGTGCACGTATCACTTCCCGATTTTCCCAACGCGAGGAAAAGTTCCTTCGGTTTTAAACCTGGAAAAAAGGAACCTCACCCGCAAGACTTCGGAACTTCTGAGATCACGATTGAAAGACAATTTGACATATGCATTACTTACCATAGTGGAGAATACTGGTGGAATAACCAAATTAATTTTAAAATAAAAACCAAGTTCCTTGTAAAAAATAGTAACCAGATTTTTGATCCGGGCGGATTGACAAACTATTTTCTTTTACAAAAATTTGGGCGTGACGCCGTCGCATACAATGTGTGACGCCGTCGCGTAGCCAGATCAGACGAATAAATACCTCACCATCCCTTTCATTCCTTACCCTACACAATTTTTATCCGCCCCACATCACACATCCACGTTTTCCCCACCTCTAATTCATCATTTTGCCCCATCAATCTCCACAAGGTAAGTAATCCACTTTGATCTTTGTCTATTCAATTGTCCTAATTCATGCCCAATTTTGTTTTTCCCTCTTTCGATCCGAAAACCCCAATTAATTTGATATATACTAAGTGTCGCCTATGAATCTTGTTAATTTGTCTAAAGATTAGGCGAATAATAGTGTTATCATGTGGGGGTTAACCTTGCGAGAAGCCTTGACGGCTTAGGAATCAAACCCACCTAGCTATTATACCAATGTCACTGCAATATGGGTGTTTGGGTTAAGGGCTGTGGTTAAAAACCTGGGTTTTTCCCTCGCAAAGGTCGGATTTGAATTCTGATCGGGGTGACGGCGTCAGGTCTGTGATGTGACGCCGTCGTAATCGTCTGACGCCGTCCTCATTTGTTTGATTTTCTGTTTCAGATGAGCAGAAGAACAAAGAGAACTAGGGGACAGTCTTCTAGTGCCCAGGAAAATATCGCTGACACAATTGCTGAATGGGGAGTATTTGCCGAGGAAGATTGCCAAGTTTGTTACAATGACTTGCTTCATCAAACTATTGACTCAGGGGCTGTTGTGGACTGGGGGTTTCTTGAGGAACATGATCTGGCTAGAGAGTTCTCAAATAGTTTTAGGAGGGACAAGTTCACTGATCCCCAGTGGGAAAGGATGTTTAGGATGCGTGAACCCGTATATGGCGAGTTGGTGCATGAATTTCACGCATCCTACACGTTGGATGTTAATTCATGTCGTGATAATATTGAGTTTCAGGGGGTCCGATTTAGGTTAGGAGGAGATTGGAGGGCTATGTCGGTACTTGAGTTTGGATGGAGGTTGGGGTTATATACTGCTGGGAATGCTGAGAGCAATGTTTTTAGGGCTAGCTTGGCAGCCGGACTTACCCATAAGGATGAAATGTTGTGTATTCAGTTCTGGAACACAATAGCTAACGGGGAGTACATTACTGGGGGTACTCTTGCATCTCAGATCCGGGATCCACGGATTAGGCTAGTGCACCATTGTCTCACATTCTCTATCACGGGGCGCCGGAACACTAGTCATCGTGTCACTTTACCAGATCTATTCTATCTCTACTGCATGTTGGCCGAGGGTGTACACTGTAACATCCCATTCTGGTTAGCCGACTACTTGAGGACTGCCAGCGGGATGAGGTTTGAGGATAAGGTGTATGGGGGTATGTTTATCACCTGGTTGGCTCGGTCTTTTGGCATTTTGGCAGGGGAGGCACCCGCATACCTTAATGAGGTGTCACCAAGGGTCGTCAAGGCCAAGTCCTTAAAAGCTATGGAGGTCATCATGGATTACGGTAGGGGCTTTGCTTGGTTCCGTGCTCAGCCCGCCATTCAAGGTGGTAATGACGATGATGATGAGGAGCCACAAATACCAGCACACCAGCAGGGGGGTGAAGCAGGAAGCTCCACTGACGCCTACAGGCACATGTCTAGTGGAGATTGGCAGGCCTACCAGGGAGCATGGATGGGACGCATGGATACATGGATGGCACAGCAAAACCAGAGGGCTAGCTGGACCTATGACCATACGGTCAGGCAGATGCAGCATCTGTCTATGCGTGATCAGCTTGACCCACATCTCCAGATTGATCCTTTCCCAGGGCGAAAGGAGGATTATCCACCCTACGGGTATTTAGGCCATCTTCCCCCTGCTTATGACTATCGTTATGGACCCCCTCCCCAGTGACTCATGTAGTTTGTATGGATTGTTTATGAAACAACTTTTATTTGGGAATGTAATAATCTAGGACATCTTAACTTTGTGATGAACTTTGAACTATGTGGTATTTATGTATATTTGAATGTGGTGTGATTTGTCTAGCTTGTGTGATTGGATTGTCTTTGTTAGTGTCATATATCTTTTATTAATTGTTTATCCTCATGTTTAAATTTGTAAAAATGCTTTATTTTGTTTTTAACCTCGTCTTAATTGCATATAAAGGTATTTTACATAAGGGATAAGTGTAGGGAGGATTACACACGTTTTCAAAAGAAACGTAAACATGAGAATAACAATTAACTAAAAGATATATATGTTTGTTTGTTCGAGTCAAATGCTTGTATCGAGTCATAATGGATGTTTTTGCAGAAATTTTTCTAGATTCTAAAGATGTAAATTTTTCAGAATTTTTTCCAGAAAATCGCAGACTAGTTTTTGTCAGGATAACCTGACGGCGTCAGGATTGAAACCTGACGGCGTCAGGAAGGAGTAAAAACATCAGATTACTTTTTCTCGTTTTCTGAGCTACTTATAAATTTTTGGAATTTTTCAGGTCTTAATTTTCTTAGAAATTCTGTAAACATCCATTCCACAAGCATTATATCCTAGTTTAAATCGAGTCTTATATATATTATTACCGCCGATTTTACGCGAAGGTTTCGTTTGTTTTCTTCAAGTGTGCAGGTTTAGTTTGTCAAGAAGAAGTTACATAAGATTGGAAGGAGCTTTTCACGCAATAATTCTTCTTGGAAAGGATTTAACCACCACTTTACACGGATCCTACCAAGCTAATCAGGGGAGTATTAGTTTCTTTCGTTTTTAATTACCTTCCATTATCATAACTTTGATACTTTCGGGGAACATTGGGGACAATGTTCAGTTTAAGTGTAGGGAGGGAAAATAAAACGGGAACTTTGAAACTATGCTTATCCTTGATTATTTGCTTTGTCCAAGTGCATTTGTGTAATAAACCATGAGAAAATGTCGGTTAGGGTAATTTTGGCACCAAATTTAAAATTTTTCATGACATATAGGAGTGGGCCATTAGTCTTAACAAAAGCGTCTCACGGATAGGAAGTTGCATGACTAGCACAAAAACCCTTTACCACCCAAATTCCACCCAAAATGTGAGGATCGCCCTTAGATTAGTAGGAATTAAAGCATTCATCTTTAATGCTAAGAGTGTGAACCGGTAGTATATTAGATTCTAGAACTTGTTTTGTGATGCATTCCGAGATCGCAAGTGAGGCTACACTTGTGTAGTTAGGAATAACTAAATGATAAGAGGCATTAGGATAAACCCTTGTTTGATACCCGTACTATAATTACTTCTTCCACATCGGTTGAGTAATTCCCCCACACCCTTTGCGTTGTACTCATCTTTAGTACACGATACCCCTAGTTAACCCCTCAGAGCCTATCCTTTTCGCGGTTCTCGTGATGTTTCGGTTTTTCCGGAATATCAATGAAGAGCATTGTTTACACCCCACCCCCAAATATACACCCAAATCGCCTTAGCCTACCCTATATGCACTCACTTTTAGTGCATTATTGTTATCACCTCAAACCCTTAGTTCAATTATCTAGTTGCTTGCATGAGTTGCTAAGTCGAGTCATATCCCTTGTATACAGTTTTGGGACGATTGGGATTCATGGGAAAAGTTAAAGTTTATGAAATTACGGGAAGGGAACGTTAAATTCAAATTCCCTTTGTTTGCATAATGATGTACCCCAAGTGTTTTGATCTTTTCAATTCGGGTCAAATTAGTGTTAGAGTAATAAAAACTCAAGTGTAGGGATGTGCTTATAAATCCTTATCATTTTGATGTTACCGTAGAGGATGGTAGAGTAAAAGTGTATGAAAAAAAAAAAAAAAAAAAAAAAAAAAAAAAAAAAAAAAAAAACATACGGGCTACCATCCTACATCTATCCTTTAAATTTATGTTTGTTTATTTCCGTTGCCTAGAGTTTTAGAGTGTCGAGTCTTGGCTTAGCAACGCCATTCTTCGTATGCTTGTAACATAGAGATTTTTGACTTGCCACCACTAAAAAGCCTATCCCACCAAACCCTTTATTTCCCTACCATAAGCCTAACATTACAACCCTTTAAAAGACCTCTTTGATAGTCTTTCCTAGGTGCTTACGCCAAAGCGATGGAGGTTTGATCTATTCTCAAGCCTATGGTAATCTATGTACTAGGACCGGTTAATGAGTGTTTATCTTCCATTTCCTATTTGTTATATTTCATATATACACCCGAGAGAGATGTGAGTATCCAAACACCCCATGTGAGGTGCTAGTATGTAATTTCCGTGCTTGTTATGACTTTTGTGGGGCTTATATGTGTTGTGGACCGTTTTGAATTAATGCTTCATGATCCCTAACTTATAAATTAATTGGCTAAAAGCACATTTGCTTGAGGACAAGCAAATAACAAGTGTAGGGATATTTGATAAGGTTTTAAAAGGTACCATTTTGAGGGGTCGTTTTAGCCCTTATTTGATCACTTTTGTATCCGTTATTGCTTAATATCGTTCCTTTTCACTTTTTAGGTCTCTTGAAGGCAAAATGCTGGAATGGCACTTATTTGGACGAAAAGGCGCGAATATACAAAGAAAATGGCCAAAGTCAGAATCGAGACACTCAAGGCTGCTGAAAATAGAAGGCGACGGCGTCACTGCTTAACTGCGACGCCGTCGTAGGATTTTTGTGACTGGTCAGAAGACAAAACTCGTATTTTCAAAAGACGGCATCGGGCTTTAAAGGAGTAGACCGTCGCAACTCAGACGGCCTAGATGTGACCCAGACGGCGTCAGAAGCTGAAGAGGATGGCGTCACAGGCATAAGGTGACGCCGTCGCAAGGTTAACGTGGCCAAGACGAAACCCTAATGACGGCGACACGACGGCGTCACGAAACATAAGGTGACGCCGTCGCATATGTAATCTTATATATAGAATCCGAATTTTTCAGTTTTAGAGAGAGTCTTTTTTGGAGTAAAAACCTAAAACCGAACCAAGGGTATCTTGTACAGTATTTTAGGGTTCTAAACCCTATTTTACATCAAGATAAGTATTTACTTCATCAATTCAATTATGTCTTTGATTATTTGTGTGTATGCTTGCATGTTCTCCATGTCCGGCTAATTTACTTGTGTGTTTGCTTAGGAAGTATGAAACTTAATTATTGAATATTGATTGGTTGTTTCTTATCTTAGTTGACTAATGATCTAGTAATGCGATAGGTCATTCGTTGCGTACTTAATGCTTGATTCATCTTTGTGAACCTTAGAATATGATTACCTGAGTAGTTGTAGGCTAAACCATCCAAAGAGTGCCTTAGAGTAAGAGTTTATCATCCCTAGTGGGTTTTGTAGACGAGACCCTTTGGTAAGTTCGAAGAGTTAGGGAGAAACGCATACCCTACAACTTTAGACACACAACGCAACTAAGAATAAGGACGTGACAACTCAACCATCAATAGGAGATAATTAAGGAGTAGTAAAACCTAAGTAAACACATCTTTAAACTATCATACGAGCACACATTAATTAGACATAGACTCCCACAACCTTAGTTTAGATAATTAGATAATAGTAGAGTAATCGGTAGAAATACCAACCCCCCAAATCCAATACCCGAGATTCGTACCTTTCAATTTCATAAAATATAAAAATACAAAAAATAATCTTCTTCAACCTCAACCTTAGCGTAGTAACTCCTTACTAGCATTCCTATTCCCCTAGAGAACGATATCAATACCCGTGGCTTACCCTAATTACTACACTACAACGATTAGGTTCACTGCCTAGGGTGTTATAAAACTTGCTCGAAGAAAAGGAAGTTTCCTTGACCCCGAACGACGCGTGTAGCGTTATTATTTTATAACATTATTAGTGTTTGTCCATTAATTTTCTTTGTCTTATTGGTGTAAATAGTATTTGTAGGATTAATCAATAATAGAAACTTCTAACAAAAAAATCTATTGAATTATTCATAGGCTTTGGTGCGTTTGGTATGCTGCCATGAATAACAATCGATATGAGTTTGATATAGGGGTACAATAGGAATGGATATATGCTATGATATCAATTTCAATATTTTTGTTTAGTTTTATAATTAGATTTGAGTATCAAAATGGAGGACCCACTCGTCTTGAAGGTGTTCTCTCATATTTTTGTTGATAATAAAAAAGAAAATGATGAACCCATTCATCTTGAAATCAAACGCTCCAGTCCCTATCCTTTTAGTACCTTTCGAGTACACCCTCACATCCATGAATGAATTCCATTTCAAATTCCAAAACACATCCAACAAACAACATTATTCGGAATGAATCCATTCCTTGATATCCATACCCATAAACCAAACGCACCCTTAACACATCAACTATTATTGATTTTTTCCAATCATAAGAAATAATATATACTATAAGGGTGCGTTTGGTTTGCAGACGTGAATCACTATGGGTTTGGGTTTGGGTTTATTACCATAATAAATGGGAATGGGTATAACTTTTCAAACCCAGACCAAGCTATATATTAGGAAAACCCTTATTTTGTAGGTTTCATTCCAAGATTTAAAACCCATATCTATAAAACAAACATCATTAATCATTCTTATTCCCATTCCTTATTCCCAAACCCATATTCCTAACGCACCCTAAAAGTTTGTTATACATGTCTCAATTAATGAACAAAGTTGTTTTAATTATCTGCATATTATTAGCTTTAGTTATTAACTTTATATAACGAGTGCAAACTTTTGACCGTAGGTTTTATCTATTTTTGGATAAGAAAATAGAGAGAAAACTTTAAATATTGTTTTCTCGAATTCCTTTTACACGGTAGAGTTAAAGAAAAATGACGATGATTGATGGTCCGGTAACAAACCTGATTTATCGGCACAAAGCATAGTCTTCTAGATGCAGACAGTCTTTCGTAGAAACTAGTTTTGGGTAGAACCCAATCAGTTCCGGAGGTATTAACATCATTCGAAAAGAACAAACTATGAATCGATGAATCCAAAAAGGAAGGAGCATCATCTGAAAAGGACGGGGCATCCATAGGACGAAACATTCTCTGACAAGAAATAGCATCCTCTAAAAGGACCGAGCATCCAATGGAGAAAACATCATATGAAAGGAAGGAGAAAGTTTATTCGACGGTGTATGGTAACGTTATTTTGTGCGTGCATATTTATTTGTGAATTAATTATCTATTTAAAAAGAACATATGAATAATTGCATTGTCATAAATAGTCCGTATTTGGTAAAACAAAGTTACTCATTTCTAGGTTTTAAGATTTTTTTAAGAGCATTGCTAATGGCTTTTACAATATTCTCCTCCTAATATTTCTATACACATAATAATATTATATGTTTTTTCCATCATTGTCTCACTGCATTTAAACCGTCAGTTCTGGCATTTGTCAGAATCATGTGAGTAAAAATATAAGTAAAAACAAGTACACATAAGAATATAAGCAATATCAAGTAGTTAGACTGGTCGGCAAGGGTGAGTGAGTCACTCACCTTGCCTTGCCTCACTCGCTAGTCACCTTGCACATCATCACTAGTCACACGTGAGTCTCGCTTTTTAAAGCAAATTAAGGTGACCAAGTCACCTTGTTAATTTGTGTGCAAAACTAAGTATCCGTTTGGTTTGTTTATAAAAAATAAATAAATTAAGGTAAGTGGAAGTGACTCCCTTGTCCGCATAAAAGTGAGTGGAAATAAGTGGAAGAGAGAGGGGAGAGAAAGCTGATGTGTAAGATGAGTGAAGGTATGCCTCCTTGCCCTCCAACCTTATTTCTTTCTCTCTCTTTTTTTAATAAGTAGTAAAGATAAATATTTGTAGCAAGTAATTTAAAAAGAAGATGCTCCCTCCTATTCTATAAACAGAAGCAGCTATCAAACTCACGTCACATAAACCGTTTACTTTGATGATGACAAAACTAAAAAAGAAAAAGAAAAAACTGTTCTTCCGTCATCAAAAACATAAACACATTATTATTCCCTAACCAATTATTCACACCTTTTATTCGTTTCAAACCAACACCATCCAATCAAAAATAAAAACAAATATATTCTTCTTCTTGTTCTAGACACATAATGGAAATCGATGAAAACTCAAACTGGCTTTTGGATTATGGATTGATGGATGATATTTCCACCGTTGTTGACTATGTTGCTCCACCTGCTGTTGTTGGGTTTACGTGGCCGTGTGAGATACCTGCTGTCAGGTTAGTTTATCGAAATGTTTAACGAGTTGAGCTCGAGCTTGTGCAGAGTATAAAGTTTTTGGGCACATGTGATATGTGCTATTGGACTTGTTTTGTGTAGTAAAAAGTATTTTGTTTTTGACATTTTACCTTCGTAATATAAGGAAAAAAGGTCAAAGGTTTTATTTTTCGATTAAGGTGCCTACAAATCTTTATTGTTTGTTCCTTTTTAATCGTTGTAGTTTTCTTTGTGTTTTGAGTTACTAAAAGATTTGGTTTTTTTTTTTTTTTTTTTTTTTTTTTTTTGGCTTACGAGCTTATCTCATTTATGGTTATATATCATGAGCTCAATTTTTGCGCCTTATTTTGAAACTTATTGGCTTATATATACTTTTTTATATTAAATAAGCTTATATAAGCCAATAAGTTTGAAAATAAGCCAGAATAATTGGGCTTATGTCACATTTGAGTCAGTTTGCGAAAATGATAGTAATTGTTACTCATATATAACAATATTAAAAGGTCGCTCAGTGCTTTGATGTATGTACTTACAAGAGGTATCAAGGTTTGAATCTCTCTAGATGAACATCTTGGGTGGCCATGGAAAGTCTGATACCTCGCTTAGGGTCTAAGCCAAAGACTCGCCCTCTGAGTAATGGCTGAGATGTTCAATACATGACTAATACGTGACAAATAAAACCAAGCTGGTATTTTCTGAAAAGGAAAACCAGAAGACAAATACAATGCATTATGAAGTATCTTTGAGTTAGAGCTAAGCTTAAGCCGAGTTTGAGGCTTTTTTTTCAAAGGCTTGGATCCTTATTCCATACTAGTTGTAATGCTAATTAGGTTAAAATTCGATTTTGTGAATCATGGTAAAAGTTGTTTTAAACAAATAAAATTAGTTTTGTGAAATTTTTAAGAAAACAGATAAGATGATTGAGACATGTGCTTAAAAAATGGAACTGAATTTAGTGATGGTCCTCGAGCTGATTAGACGTCGTAATCTTGTTATGTGCTTGACTACTTGAGAGAAGTTTTTAATAGTGACATGCGTTCACGTGATAACGAAATTTCAGAAGCAATTTACTTTACATAATTTTGATTACAAAATTGTGTCTTAGATGCTTATCAAGTGTAGTTGAAAAGAAAGTACCAATAAGCAGCTTCAGCCAAACACTCAAGATTGCTGATCTGCATATAAGCAGAATTAACACTCATATAAGGCTATAAGCAAATCCCAAACACTCTTTTAACTCTCTTAAGTCAGATTTGACATTGACTCTATTAATTAACTAGATAGATTATACAGTAGCATATTACCAATTAGATTAGTACAAAAAAGCAAAGAAAAAAAAAAGAATTTTCTGTAGGATCTTGGTCCCCTACACCTTTTTTCGTGGGCACTGCCATAAAATCACACATCACCATCATTTAAGACCGTCACCAATACTACCATTGCTAACACTAGGTACCATGTTCGACTGTTAAGTAACGGGCCATTTTAAGTACTGGTTGAAACACACCGCATCGGGTTGGGTTGACCCGCAAGCACTATCTTGTCTGTTTTTCTTGTTCTCTAATATAAGTAATGCGCTAGTTATGATGATGAATATAACTATATAGCTGAAATGATAATTAAAATATATGAATAAAACGTTGCCTTAATAAAGACGCTGGGTCACTTTCAGCCGGTTTGACCCATTCGTTTTAGTTTAATTTTCTATTTGACCCATTTACAGACTCTAAATGGGCGGAAATTGTCATCCCTATAGATTAAGGATGACAGTTTGGTCATTGTGCTATTTTACACCACGTGAGATAATTAACTTCTGGCTATTGTGGTGTTGTATATATATACTTTCATGTTTGGTAATTATTACGTAGCGAACCTTAATCGTTATTTAGTTTAAGGCTCAACACTTGTTTCAATTGGTTGTTCCACAGTTCTGAGATTGAAAGCTCATTTATCGACTTTGAAGGCCTTAAGGGGGCAGGATCACGGAAACGGTAAACATCCATTCCTTTTTATCTGTTTCTGGTATAAGTCACTGATGAATACCAATTAACACATGTGCAGTTGAATCTTTCAGGTTGAAGTCTGAATGCAGCAATGTATGTGGGTCCAAAGCTGGCCGTGAGAAACAGCGTAGAGATAGGATGAATGAGAGGCATGTACTCATTGCTCTTAACACTTGTTTTTTATGTAGTCATGTCTTATTTTAAAGTTTAGAACTTTGACGTCAAATTTAAAAAATATTTAAAGGTTCATGGAACTGGGTTCGATTCTGGAGCATGGAAAACCACCAAAAACAGATAAGACTGCCATCCTGAGTGATGCTATTCGGATGATAATGCAACTACGAAGTGAAGCAGAGAGGCTCAACGAGTCAAATGTTGATTTGCAAGAAAAAATTAAGGAATTAAAGGTGGGTCCATGATTTAGGTGTTTATGACATGGAATAGGTGCATTAGATTTAAAAAAGAAGGCCTCCCTCCGTCTCATGAAAAGTGCAACATTTTCCACTTCGAAATGTGAATATGAACTTAAAAAAAAATTGAATCTAGAACCTATATAGCTATCGGCATCATCACATAAGTGATGGTGTTGATTTTGGTCCCCTCGCTTTTTCATTTTACTTATAGACAAACGCTTTGTCATATGAATATACATTGAAAATGAGAGTAAATTTTTTATTCATATGTGATATGGAATTTGTTACAACGTAGATATTTAATATCATATCTTTCTAGAGGTTATTGAATTTTCCATAGTTTTAGATGATACATTTATAGATTGACTTTGACCTCAAAAGTCAAAATGTGTCTCTTCATTCTTACTAGTGATATTGCTATTGACTTGTTATAAATATCATGAACTCGGTTGATAGGCTGAGAAGAATGAACTGCGTGATGAAAAGCAGAGGCTAAAAGTCGAGAAAGAAAAGCTGGAACAACAAGTCAAATCCATGAACATTGGTCAACCAAGCTATCTGGCACATCCCACTGCAATGAGGGGTGCATTTGCTGCACAAGAACAAGCAGCTGGAAACAAGCTTATGCCTTTTGTCGGTTACCCCAGTGTTGCCATGTGGCAATTTATGCCATCTTCTGTGGTCGACACATCACTGGATCACGTCCTTCGACCTCCAGTCGCGTAATCACACGACCCTTGTTGTGTTCTCTATTCTTCGTCAACTTTCTGTATGATATTATGTTACACACGGTTACTGTTCTTGATTCTGTGGGGCTTGAAGAATGTTGTGAAGTAATAATGCATGCAAATTGGTGAATCCATTCACCTTTTCTGCTACATTCATGTAATATGTCCAATTTACAATTCAGTTTGAAGTGTGTGATAACGATTTGAATTGAGCTAGTCAGTGAAATAAATTCATATTTGTGAATATCATAGGTGACACTTTTGACCCATTTTACATATAAATGAGTTGAGTTGGGTAGTGACTTATTGCTATAGAGTCAAATGGTTCAAAGTAATAAAGTTTAGCCAAAAGAGAAATGGATCACAAGAGTCAAACGGGTTGAAGGGCGTCCAAAGTGAAGGATGAAAATCTAGATCATTATTGTAATAACATACTTATATAGATCATTTGGATACATCAACTATAAAAAATATTGACAAATAATGTTTGTGGGTAAACTTAACCCGTTTCGACATGCAATAATACAGCTCATTTTGACCTGTTATCCAACACAACCCGCCCATTTTACCAGTTCTAGTCTACATATTTTCTATCTTACTGCACAATCTTTTAAAACTAATAGCAATTGTCATTTGTTTTCTTTTTCATGTCTCTTTAAACTTTTATATATAATGAATACCTTACAAGTTACAGCTGCGAAATCGTTATTGAAATCTTCTTCCGTAAATGGAAGATGCATGGTTTATTGCAACTTGCAAGTGAAGGATGAAAGTTTTAGAATGCAAAACAAACAAAAAGCCTCAAATTTTTGCATAAATTCTTAGAGGGGTGATAGTAGCATCATAACAAGGAGCTGAAACCCGAGTACAGAACCAGCAGTCAACTTTAGTGTTATAGACGATGAAGGAGGGGTTACAGTGCGACTGGTGACGCGAGGTGATGGTGGTGATTTGCTTCTAGGACCATTTATTGGTCGAGTTGGTGATGGAGTAGTTGTTTTTTGTGGTGTTGGTGATGGAGGAGAGGTGGCCTTTGATGGTAGGGGTTTCACTACCTCAATCCGAACCATCGTTCCTGGGCTACGCTTTGTACCTAAGCTTTGGATAAAATATTGGCTTCGGGATGGAGCTGTAGATCCCACATTGTGATCCATCGCACCTGCTAAATCCACGAGTATCGTTGTAGCAGCAAACAACATAAGTATCCTCATAACAGATACCTTAGCCATAGCCTTTCTTTCTTGAACCGAGACTACTTGGTTTTGCAAGAAGGTACATGGATATGAGATTTAGCCTTTATGTCAACCATGTATTTATAAGAAAGATAGCAAGGGAAGAACGAATGTGACCCGAGTTGTTTATTGCTCCAAATTTTCTTTGAAGGTTTCATTTGTGCCTTATTCAAATGGTGATAGTTGCAGGCTTGTTAGTCTGGTTTGTGATCATGGTGGTGTTGTTTTTGCAGTTGACAAATAGAGTAGTTGACTTCTCTTGTTATTTAAGAAATGTTCTTGACTTGCCTGGTAGCATTTTAGATGAGTATTTTAACTGATTTACATATGAACGTGGTGATTTGCATTTTGGTTTATTTCTGACCGATCAAACGGGTAAAAAAATATAAAAAATCTAAGGATTGAAGGTCGTCCAAAGTGTATTTTTATACTCTTAGGCCTTTAGCATGTAGTTTTATGAAGTCGAACAAATTATTTTTAATTGTATTTACGAAGAAACTTTAAATAAAGATGGGCAAAATGATGTTTGTGTGTGACCCCAGTAGTTTTGACTCGAACCAAGAACATCTGGTTTGACTTTGATTACCCAACCTGCTCATTTTGATACATCTAGCGACTCTAAACATCTTTAGCTTGTTCCATCTTCTATAACAAATTGCAGTTATCAGTACTCGGTTTTTTTTTTTTTTTTTTTTCATGCATTTTTAGAAATGCACAAACATTAAGCTCAACGAATGATACATGGTTTTATTTCAAGTTGGGAAAACAATTATAGACTGAGACATACAAAAACACGCAAACGGATCATCTCATGATTCTTAAAGGGATAGTAGCATCATCACAAAAAGCCCAAACCCGACTATAGAACCAGCAGTCATCTTTAGTGTTATAGCTGATGAGGGTGTGTCTGCTGTCTCACCAGTAATAGGAGGTGGTGGTGAACTGCCGCTAGGACCATTTGTTGGTGTGGGGGGGGGGGGGGGGGGGGGGAGGGGATGAAGGAGGGGTGGTTTGTTTGGTGTTGGTGTTGGGGGGTGGTTTGTTTGGTGTTGGTGTTGGGGATGGCGGAGTGGTTTGGGGTGTTGGGGCTGGAGGAGGGGTGCTTTATGGTGGTGGTGGGGATGGTGTTGATGCTACATCGATCTGAAGTTCTGAACCTTCATTTCTTGGCTGCAATGTGCACCTCTGCCACAGATAAAATAACGGCTTCCTGCAGCCGTCAGTGGGAATCTAGCAGGGCTTGTAGTGTTGGGATTTTAGAAGCAGTTAACCAGTAACCTCTACGAGTACGCAGCGGATATTAGATCTAGTTAATACAATTATGTTACCACGTAATTAATAAACACATAATTAATACAATCTTAATTAATTAAAAGGGATTAAGAAAAGATGACCTTGCTTGGCAATTGATCTCTAGTAACGGAACAAGAAACCTTACGAAACCTTAAGTATCTAAAATAGATACCTCGAAGAGTATCACACACAAACCCGATTCACGTATACGTTCGATATTGCTAGTCGAGAACGTAACCAATAAAACCAAACAACCCTTGTTGTCTTGAATAAGCCCACGTCCAGAAAATACCAAAGAAACCAGTTACCAAATTCTGTCCGAGAAACAAGCTGGAAAACAGCTTCTATGAGTCACCCGATATCGGACAAACCTTGTCCGATATATACAGCTTCTTTGTCCGAGATACAGAATCACGAGCAGGAGCTATTTAACTTCTTGTTGCTGCTATTTGTGTCGACTAGGAAACCAGTAAACAGAAGCTAACCAACTAATCTAAACACTTGTTTTGAATACAAGTTTAGAATTAAACCAAAACTCAAAACCCTTAATCGTTTTCTTGAAGCTAACGACCAGGAGTGAAAAAGCAGAGAACGAATGAGTTTTAGGGATAGGTGAAGTAATGTTATGCGTGTGTTTTGAATGAGGGTGTGGTTGTTTATATAGTACACAAGTCGAAACCCTAGAAGAACCCTAGCTTGGTCGACAAGCTAATAAACAAACCCAAAACCATTCAAACACTTATACCCAATCGGTTTAGGATCACTAGGCCCACCCATATGATAAGCTGAAAACAGCCCACGGGTCAAACATTGTGATCGGGTCATAATAATGCATATCGGGTAAATAGTAATTCAAGTATTAGTTACATTCAACACGTATACTCGTGTTTATCGCGTGTGCCCCCATCGGCTCATACACGTTTAGTTGTTTTGTCGTGTTTTAATACTCGCACAAACCAACAGCTCCCACTTGGGAGTTGGTGTGTCGAATGGCACACAAAACTAACGACGAAAACGCCTAGCAAACGCTCTCACTCGCTTTTTAACTAAAAGTGTCTGAGAGAATAGTTTCGTAAAAGTTTCTCAGTAGCATGGTCACTCAATGTCTTGCTTTAATCATCCTTTGTTATAGATACCGTTAAACCATGGATTATGGATCTTTAATCATTCCATATAGTTTAACCATTTAGAATCTCGTTATAGATTTTAATTCAGATATACCAAATGTAATCAAGAATCATCTTGCATTACCCTTTGGGTCCGGCCAGACAGTTATCTGATTAAATCTGGAGAGGCGCCATGGTATCTTTCTGCACATATCAAGTGGAGTAACAAATCCTTTATTGACTACAAGCGTTGTGGATGCTGCTTCACATCACTCCGAAATATAGCTTTTATCACTACCTTATTCAGATAGCGTTTTGCATATACTTACAAAAAGTGATATCCACACATAACGGAACTTACTTGCATCTCAAGTCTAAGGACGAAGATAACAAACCATTTTCAATATTTTACTCATGACAGGGATCCAAAAGTAAATGTTTGAAAGTTGGGGAATCCAATATGCATCTCTAATGAATACATATGAGTTTGGCGGGAACAATCCGAATTCTCGTTAAAATAATAACCAACACTCATATTTGCCTTAGCATAACAATATTCCCATATTGTTAACCGACAATGGACATATTTTGAATGATAAATCATTTCATGGATTAAACATGCAAAAATGAAATAACAGATTATATGAATATAATAACAAATACCTCGTATCTTTATTAATCAGAAAATAATAACTGTCTTACAACTCCAAATTATCCAAATACTAATTAACACACAGTTTACATGAGACTACTAGCAGGTACCAAACCAATTTCTCTAGTCAATTTAGAATGCTTAGGGAAATCCAAAGCTTTCGTAAATGGATCAGCTAGATTGTCATCTGTGTGAACCTTTAATATCTTCACATCTCCCATTTCAATGGTCTCTCGAAGATAATGAACTTTAGCGCGATAATGTCTAGCACCTTTAGTGATTCCGCTTTCATTTGCTATAGTAATGGCTCCAGTATTATCACAATAAATATTTATGGGTTCTTCAATTGTGGGAACAATGTTCAACCCAGAAATGAATTTACGAATCCATACAGCCTCTTTTGATGCATCACAAGCAGCAATATACTCAGCTTCAGTAGATGAAGTAGCAAAAATACTTTGCTTAGTGCTTTTCCAATCAACAACACCTCCATTAAGAACAAATACATATCCAGACTGAGATTTTAAGTCGTCAGCATCTGTCAGATATCCAACATCAGTGTAGCAAGAAACCCTGAGCTCTTGTTCATCTTTCCCTCCATAAATCAGAAACATATCCTTAGTATTGCGTAAATACTTAAGAATATTTTTCACAGCAGTCCAGTGAAGTTCACCTGGATTCTGTTGGAATCGGCTTGTCACATTCTGTGCGAACGCAACATCAGGACGAGTACATCTCACGGCATACATAATAGAACCTATAGCCGAAGCATAAGGAATCCTTTGCATGCGCTCTTTCTGAGCAGGTGTTTCAGCACCTTGTGATTTACTCAATTTAGGCTTATCTTGCATTGGGATTGCGCCACGTTTGGAGTTCTCCATATAAAATCTTTTCAAGATTTTCTCAATGTAAGCACTTTGACTCAAACCAATCAATCGTTTAGATCTGTCTCGATAGATCTTAATTCCAAGAATATATGCAGCTTCTCCTAAATCTTTCATGGCGAAACATCTTCCAAGATAGGATTTTACATCTTGTAACATTGGAATATTGTTTCCCATAATCAATATGTCATCAACATACAGAATTAGGAAAGTGACATAACTCCCACTAGCTTTCTGATATACACATGGCTCATCTTGATGTTGAGAAAATCCAAATTTCTTTATCTCATCATCAAAACGTTTATTCCATTGCCTCGATGCTTGCTTAAGTCCATAAATGGAACGCTTGAGCTTGCATACACGGTTAGGATATTTTGGATCAACAAAACCCTCAGGTTGCTCTATATAGACCTCTTCGTAAAGATGTCCATTGAGGAAGGCGGTTTTGACGTCCATTTGCCATATCACAAAGTCATAGTATGCAGCTATGGCTATGAGAATCCTTATAGCTCTAATGTCTGCTACAGGAGAAAATGTTTCTTCATAATCAATCCCGTAGGTTTGAGTGAAGCCCTTTGCTACGAGATGAGCTTTAAAGGTGTATACCTTACCATCCATGTCAGTCTTCTTCTTGAAGAGCCACTTGCTGCCAACTGTCCTGCAGTTAGGAGGAAGCTCAACTAAGACCCAGACATGATTGTCTTTCATGGATTGGATTTCCACATTCATTGCATCAAGCCATTTCTTGGATTCAGGATCCAGCAATGCAGCTTTATAGTTATTGGGTTCACCAAGATCCCCTAACTCATGTTCCTCAGCGTCAATGTATAAACACATACGGTCAGGAGCACGGCGTGTCCTATTGGACTTTCGAATGGGAACAATATCACTTTGAGGTTCTTCAATTTCTTGATCATCCTCATCATGATGAATGCTAGTGTCTAAAGAAGGATTTGTATCTTCTTCTTGAATTAATTCAAGATCATCCATACCCCCACTTGCTTTAAGATCCATAAGATTACTCTCAAAGAACTCAGCATTTCGAGCAACAAAAACTTTGTTCTCAGATGGAAGATAGAAAGAATATCTCATAGTTTCCTTAGGGTCTCCTACGAAGATACACTTAATAGCTCTAGGTTCAATTTTGTTAGTTTTGGTAAGTGTATCACGCTTAGCAAGTGCCTCACAACCCCATACTTTTAAGCAAGACAACTTAGGGGCTTGCCCATGCCATACTTCGTATGGTGTCTTTTCAACCTTCTTAGCTGGAACCATATTGAGAATACGTGCAGCAGACTCAAGGGCATAATCCCAAAAGGACTTTGGAAGAGTAGTTTGTTTCATCATAGAACGCACCATGTCAAGCAGGGTTCGATTTCTCCTCTCAGATACACCATTGTGTTGTGGAGTATAAGGAGGAGTTCGATGGGCAATGATCCCATGCTCCTTAAGATGATCCAAAAACTCTTGACTCATATATTCACCTCCACGATTAGAACGTAGTGATTTTATGGTCTTCCAGAGTTGATTTTCTACTTTCTTTTGAAACACTTTAAATGTTTCAAACACTTCATGTTTATGTTTCAGCAAGTAAACATAACCATACCGACTATAGTCGTTAGTGAAAGTCATGAAGTAATTTTCTCCTTGTCTTGAAGTGATTCTAAATGGGCCACATACATCTGAGTATATAAGTCCAAGTAAATCTTTAGCCCTTTCCACTTGATGTGAATAAGGTTTTCTAGCCATTTTACCAGACATACAAGCAACACACTTTTCAAGAGACTTAATGTCAGATGAATTGAGAAGTCCATCGTGTTGCAACTTCTCCATGCGTTTCTTGCTAATGTGTCCAAGACGACCATGCCACAAGAGAGCAGAGTCCAAGTTAGTCTTGGCTCTTTTATTGCTTACAGCAAACATAGAACTTTCATTTGTATTCGAATAAGACATTTCAATTTCAAAAACACCATCATGAGGAATAGCAGTAAAATAAACAACGTTATTCTTAGAAACTGAAATATAATTATTCGATTCAAAACAGTTAATAAAACCATTGTCATACAAATGAGAAACTGAAATAATCCCCCTAGTTATAGAGGGAGCACAATGACAATCTTGTAAAACAATAACTAATCCACTAGGGAGTGATAAATGATAGTTTCCAATAGCTTCAACTTCTGCGCGTTGACCATTGCCCACGTACAGACTTAAAGCTCCTGGCTTCAGCTTCCTACTGCCCCTTAGACCCTGAGTATTATTACAGATGTGAGTACCACAGCCAGTGTCATATACTAAGGATGATTTAGGGAAAGAGTAGAGTTCTATAGTGAAAATACCTGAAGAACTAGCTGCAAGAGACTGTTTCTTCTTTTTCATTAACTCGGCGAGATACTGGGGACAATTCCTTCTCCAATGTCCCGTCTCACCACACTGGTGACAGGTAGCGTCCTTTGCTGGATTATCCTTCTTGGGTGGTGGAGGAATCTTGGGTTTGGATTTATAGGAAGTAGCATCATAACCAAACTTGTTAGGAATTAGAAATTCCCGGTATTAAAGAGTCGGTCACCTCAAGTATATGTAATCGTTAGAAAGCTCGTAGTCGTAGTTGTCTTAAGTTAAGTAGTATTTAGTTTAGTATCACCGTGGAGGACGGACGGGTCTTTTCCCACTGTATGCCTGATCCACAGCCCGATGTGTGGCGATTTATGTAAGACTATAAATACTCTCTACCTCCCAAGGTAGAGAGTTGGAGCTCATAATAATATCTTTCACTTTCTCTCACTAAGTTCCCTAAACCTCTAACTTTCTCTCTCTAGAATTCCATCTATATGCTACTTTGTGTTATGGTTTGATGTGTATGTGAAAAGTTATATCTTTCAATTGGTATCAAGAGCCATGGTTGGATCATATCTTGCACATCTTTGGATTTCTAGTGGTTTTTAGGTGGTTTTTGAGTTTGAAAAAGTTTAGTGGTTTTTGCATCATTTGGTTGATTTCTTGTGTTAAAGTTTGAATTTTGTTAGTACTTTTATGTTTAGAATCATCACAAGTGTTTAGGTTTTCATTTGGTAAGCTTGAATCATCTTGGTTGGGTTGTTTTTGGATTGAAAAGTGATGTTTATATGGTTTTTCAAGCTAGCGACTTAGCTCACGGACTATTCTCTTCATAGCGACTTGCTTTACAAATTTGTAGCGAGTTACAGCTTTAGACCTAGCGAGTTAGATCTAGCGAGTTAAAGTACAAGTAGTGGACTCTCCACTACGAGTAGCGACTTGGTGGTAGCGACTTGGTCTGTAGCGAGTTGCTCTTTAGCGACTTGTATCTTTAGCGACTTGTGTAGCGAATTGCTGCCAAAATTTTGCTAGCGACTTGAGGCGTAGCGAGTTACTACTTAGCGACTTGCATGTGTCTAGCGACTTGGGACTCTAGCGACTTAGTGGTGTAGCGAATTAAGTGTTAGCGACTTAGTGCATTATCTTCTAGCGACTTAGTGCATTATCTTCTAGCGACTTAATGCATTATCTTCTAGCGACTTAGTGCATTATCTTCTAGCGACTTGAGTGATTGTTTACGGTTTTCTCTTGATTTAGTAAAATCCCGTGAAAGAATCTATTTCCCGGTTTAATCATAGAGTTATAAAATCCCGTATAATCTGTTAACATGTCTACCAACGTTCCTACT